>JAUMHH010001287.1:0-11559 GCA_032359455.1 Chlamys rubida
CCTGTGAACGTCGTCTGCTAGCGATGCTAATCTGACCGATTAGACATGGAATCTGTTTCAAACGAAATGTCCTTGGACACGTTATCACCTACTGAAAGGACCACTTTAATTAGAAATTTCCGAGTATATATGCTTCTGAAAATAACTTAATATTCCAGTCGATGGAAACATAAGCGTTTCCGAGGAAACAATCAAGTCCGTTCAGCGCGCATCACTTCCAAATACATGTAATCTATCAATGCGGGAAAACAGCTTTAATTTTAAACAAGCAGAAGTTATGCAATTATTTTAAAAAAAATCAACATATACACACTCATATGAAATAAATAATAAAGTTAAGTTTGTGTTCGAACCATTTTATGTGCGTGTGGTTTGCAATGCATTTGCAGATAAATATAATGTCGACATGAATATTTATCTGTCACTCAAATTGCATTCATATCAACTGTATACTGCATCTGGTAACAGTTCAATGCTTAAGTGCATAAAATAAACGATCAACTATGAACTATTAGTTGTGAACAAAAATGTCTGGAAGACATACCATTTCACTACAGAGTGCTCCATATAAAGAATGGATGTTTAGATAATTATATTTTAACGGTTGTACATAAAATATGTATCATTGGTCCGAAAATAGTCATATGCTCTTTTTTTATTCCGCGGCCGCAACAGCAAACACTTATGTTTTTAATTGGTAGATTGCTTTCTCTGTATGATATCCATAGATGTGGACAGTTTGTAATTAAACGAAAACATTCACTATAGAATACTCAATATTTACATATATATATTTTAACGATCCTACCTAAAGTATGCATCATTGGTCCGAAAATAGTCAAACGTCTGTGTTATTCAGTGGTCGAGACAGAAAACACTTAATTGTTTTAATTGGCAGATTGGTATCTCTATATAATATCCGTAGATGTTGAAAGTGCAAAATTAAACGAAAACATTGCTGCAAAATAATTAATAGGAAATGGCGTAAGCGAATATTGGAGAATGTTTGAACGTTGAATTCCCTCATAAATGTTTAAATATACATTTCAAACCCTTTATACACGTTCTATTGCATTCATTTTTAAATTTGAAATAAAAAAAATAAAAAAGGTGGAGGGGCACGTGCATACAGCATTAATTGAGCACCTTTTCGCAGAAAAGTTGATACGTTGTCAATGGTAACGAAATACACAGCGAAACAAATGGTTTTACTTGACATATTTTTAGTCTGTTAGATAGTCTGTACAATATCTAATTTTCAAAAAGTAATAAACTTATTTCGAATTCGCGCTGGTATCTGTCATCAGTGCAGAATATACCATAATCGGATAAGAGAAGCGGAAAGATAGCAAAATCTGTTCAAAACACGAAGGGAAGCCGATAGAAGTCTTTTGCCTGAACCATAGTGCTATGTGTTGTAGTGTATGTGTATCATTGACACACCAACACCGTAATAACATTTAATCCATAGACGATGTCGTTGAAAAAAACATTGCAGAACAGAGTTACTCAGCAACGTTATGGTGAGATATTAAAGACGAGACAGAGAAGATGACAGATGAGGATGATTCAGCAATGAGCCTGTTATGTTGCAGAGAAAAAGAAGTGTCGGTCGAAGTAACAAACAAAATAAGGAAAGCTAAAGACAAACTTGAGAGCCTCAATGTCATATTTCAATCAGAACTCGCGGATAAATGCATCACGTACAGGAAACAGACTTCTGCTAGACAGGGATATGTCGACAAATTCCACATCAATGCGGACAATTGTAATATGTTAATGACTCGCATGGAGAAACAGTGTTCAGACC
Organism: Chlamys rubida; assembly: GCA_032359455.1. Taxonomy (NCBI): domain Eukaryota; kingdom Metazoa; phylum Mollusca; class Bivalvia; order Pectinida; family Pectinidae; genus Chlamys; species Chlamys rubida. The sequence continues at coordinate 1,811 of JAUMHH010001287.1, forward strand.
GAGATCGGTTCATCATGGGAGAAAAAACAAAACATCAAATGTACCGTCGTATGGCACAAAACACCAAGAACAGGCCGAATAAGTTTAATGTCACACTAAAATACGAAACATTTGACCTCCACGATATCTTCGAATTCTAGTATCTTGCTTGAGAGATTAAATTCGACGCCTTCGACTACAACATTTGCGGACTCGACCTCGACTTCTGACCTCGCGGGTTCTCTGCAGAAGCTGACATTCCTGACGGTGGATGTGTGGACTGGCTCGGTATCTTGTGTACAGACGGTACTCAGTAGTACAATAGGAGAGTCAAACGAACCTTGGGCATCTTCTCCGAAAACAATGAATTAATAATTGCAGATTTCAACAACAGCAACCTCGTGTTGTTTAATGATAAATATTCCTCTCCGACAAAATATGAAGTAAACGGGAAGCCGACAGACATAGCACGTGGACATACTGCTGATTAGGTATTTGTTGCTGTTACCGAGAACCACGTGTTGCGGTGATCACTATAGCTACGGAATGGTCAGTTTTCAGTGACCGGCAATATTTGCAGGCCATGTGGAACCTGGGGCGTTGCAGTCCTCAGAGACAACATCATGGCTGGTACTTCTGGTAACGTAAAGGTTATGTCTTTGGACGGGAAGGTAACAAAATCAATAAATAAAAGTGGAACAAATACCTGTCTTATCGTATGTACATCGTAGGCTACAGTATATCTCCGAGACAGCAGTGACGTAGTGTGTAGACGACTGGAGAGTGACACAGAAGTCTACAGGTACAGATATAACAATGACGTAGTGTGTAGACGACTGGACATTGACACAGAAGTCTACAGGTACAGAGATACATGTAACAATGACGTAGTGTGTAGACGACTGGACAGTGACACAGAAGTCTACAGGTACAGAGATAACAATGACGTAGTGTGTAGACGACTGGACAGTGACACAGAGGACAGATTCTAAAGGTATTGGACTGGACCGGGATGACAATGTATATGCATGTGGAAAATATTCCGGAAATGTTTACCTGGTTTCACCTGACGGATCACAAGGGAGGCTATTACTGTCCAAACTGTCTAGTATTGTCTATCCTTACGCTATGTTGGTCCATCCCAGCAAACAGGAGTTTGTGGTCACCTCATGGCACGAGTCTACTACACTCGAGGTTTATAGGTTCTGTGCCAATGACGTATGACGTCACTGTACCCAAAACAGGTCATTTTGTCTGGATATATATAAATGTATTTTATACAATAGTATCAGTTCCAGGGATATATACCATCCAATTTTCTTTCCTATTACAAGTTTTTCCGAAACGTGACTCTATGAAAATAACGGGAAATACTATCAGGGTCACGGAGGCCGTTGGAGTTTTGTAACTGTACCCTAAGAGAGACACTTTGGTATTTTAACTAATATTTGGGGGTAAACGATTAGTATAAGAAGAATAGTATATAAATATTCATATTCAAATATTTTAGAGTCAGAAGAGGTTATGATTTTCTTCTCCAAACTTGTATCAATTTTTTTTAATAGCGTCGCACAGCACGTTAATTGATAAAGTTTTGTTTTCGTGATTATTATTTCCTTTAAACAGTCCGTGTTACCATAATCAGAAGCCAATAAAGCTTATATGCAGCTGAATTGACAAGTGAAAATCGAATACATAAAAAATACGTCTTTACATTGCATGACAATTTCTTGGACCGTTTTCCAGCAAGTGTCCCGTTTGGGGTCCACTGACGGTACAGGTGTACAAGAAGAGATGCATAGATATATCGACAGCACATCGTCACAGGCGTTTACAGGATTTGTTGATATTTGACAGTAGAGTTTAGGTCAAGAAACAGTTTATAACGGGAAAATGTCACTGTGACATTCTCCTTACAGTCAGAGGTCGAGGATGCAAAATTTCCAGACAAATCTTTACCAGGGGATTATTTTAAAGCCGTACTGGAGATATCACAATTCACTGTGACATTGACCCTTCAAAGGTCAAGGTTAAATAAATACAACAAACATTTTACCCCCCCCCCCCCTACCTCCCATATAAAGTCAAGTAAAATATCTAGAAATAACGTTTACAGTACACGGGGGATGCAGATTGGGGCAAGTTTCATCTTGAAGTTTTTATTGAGTTTATTGGAATATAAAAGTTTTTAAAAAATTGGGAAGGCAGAAGATTTCTCAAAACTCAGTGTCAGGTACTGCAATGTACCGTGCAAAGTCCTGTTACGATACTAACTGATTTCTAATGAAACTTGTCATAATATCGTTTTACATAAAAACGAAAAATACATGTTTATTGAAGTTATGCCCCTTTACTCGCCAAGCCAGCGATTTATGTGACGGCACTCATGTACTAATTAGGTATAGATATTATTTACTTGCAAATATTTTCCTTTTTACTTTCAGTATTTAATAAGTTTTGTTTTTCTGATTATTTTAATTGACTGCAATTCTCCAAAAGTACAAAGCAGAGTTTAATGAGACTTTGTAACGTGTAAATGAATTGCGAATTTTCATTATATTGCATCATTAATTCAACAACTTCTAACAGCAACCATATTCTGCGTTTAATTGGGATTTTTTTTAATTGATTATGAAAAGTGTACAATTCTTACAAACCCTTTAAAACAAGAGCGTAGTATGTTGTTATGCTCCAAACGTTTCGTCCATCTTTTATGCTACCATGCGATGACAACACGTTCTGAGCCCGTATCAATGAAACCATTCCCCTGCTCAAGTATGGATTTTGTGCTCAGGCCCAATTAGTAATAACTCACTTAAATCACGTGACACAGCCAAAACGTCAAATGTAAACATTGCAAATAGTGTTCAGCTTCAAGTCTCTTCAAAATTCGTAAGCATCACGGTAAAAATGTGTTGTGTTATTGATTTATCAGCGGTACAAGAAAACAGACTAAAGCACAAAACTAAGTTTGAGCACGAGAACAGTTTCATGGATACATGCCCATCTGTTTTCGCACAAATCTTTTGAAATTCTGTATATGTGGTTGAAATCAAATAAAGCAGATTACACATGTACCCATATCATAAAATTGGATAGCTGCATTACAATTAATGGGAGTTATTATATTTTTCAATTGACCAGCACATTTCAACCTTGTGATTTTCCGACAGTTATCAACAGTGTATTTTGAGATATAAAGTGTGCGTGATCAAGATCATATAAATTCCGTGATATCGTAAATTCGCGCTGCTACACGAAGTTTTTACAAAATATATAAATGTTTTTCTTCATCTTCTTACAAATTTGATTCTGATGCCAGGGTTCGAAAATCTGTGTAAAGGGAGGCAAGCTTTTGATAACAAGAAATACAAACACTGTATGTTCGTGAATTTAGTCAATAAAGCAATGACTATTTTCGCATTTCATCACGTCCATTGAAAGATCCCGTTTTCCTGTGTAATGAAGTACAAATGTAGCTCTTCTGGGTTTTTTTGGAACATCTAATTATTTTAAAGATTATTTTTCGGAACTAAAACTCGTTAGGCATTTTAAGAAATATCTTATTTTAATAAGTGTTTTGCAACATGTATAGTTTATATCAACTAAGGTTTAGATGGATTTTGAGTAAAACAAACCGCTTTATTAATTAGTACGCTTCGCTTTGAGTGATAGATGATTTCTGCACTTTACAGTGGTAATTCGTAATTTATAACCCGACTATGATAAAATAAGAATGTTAGTGGTCATCTTTGATTTAAGCACCGGAAATGTTTTTATGTGATCTTTATGAAACTTGGAGCAAATATTTGTTATATTAGTTTTTCACGAATATTAGTTCAATTTTGACCCAGAACTGAGATTGAATCTGGCAACCATACTGATTTTAAGGGCATAACACTGAAAGTTTTGATTTTGATTTTCATAAAACTTTTAAAAAATCTCTTTAAAGTTTTACGTAAATTCATTATACCTGCCAGTGGCATTTTTAATTTCAACCCATGAACAATTATTTATGCGTGATCAGTAATGCCTTTTCAGGAAAATATCTACAAACATACAAATAATAATTCATTTTCTAAAAAATACGAATAAAATCAAGACTTTCTAAACTGCTTAGACGCCCTTTAAGAATTGATATGCAGCTTTCAACATGTCTATTTTTCGTTCCTCCCACGTTCCCTTCACAGAAGACCTGTAAGAAACCATAACTGATTTAGCCCTCTTACAATATGCTGTGGAATGCAGCAGTTTTATGTTCCCCGGGAACTTATATATGTTATGTGGATTCCTTCATTCATGTTACCACAGTAAAACACTGAAATGAACAATACCCTGTCACAAAGGTCACGTGGCCACGGTCACAACACTGTTTATAATAAAACCTTGTTTCGGATACAGCTCGGTAATCACAGTAACAACAGTTTTTTGTATACATCTGTATGGTCATACAACCAAGGTAACACTACTGTTATGCATAGTATCCCGTATTCGCGGTTACAACTCTGCTATGAATATAACCCTGGTACCACAGTAACGACACTGATATGAAAAGAAAAAAACTGTAATCACGGCAACACACTGCTAAGAATAGCCTGCTACGTTGCTTAATAGTAAAACCCTGTTACCATGGTGATAAAACTGCGGAGAATATAACACTGGAACCACGGTTTCAACTGTGCTAAAAATGTATCCTTTTAACCACGGTAACCACGCTGCTAAGAATATAACCCTGTTACCACGGTTGCATCTCTGCTATGAAGATACTTTTGTAACCATGGTACAGCGCTGCTATGCTATGCGCTGCTATGCATATAACCCTGTAACAACGGTAACAACGATGCCAAGAATATAGCCTGAACCCAAGGTTACAGCGCTTAGAATATAACCCTGTAACCACGGTTACATCTCTGCTACGAAGATAACCTTTTAATCATGGTAACAACGCTGCTAACAACGATACCATGAATATATCCTTTAACCAAGGTTACAGCGCTGCTAAGAATATATATAACCCGGTTACCACGGTTACAACTCTGCCACGAATGTAACTTGTTAACAACGGCAACAATGTGAAGAGGAACAAAAACGGAAAAGTCAACTTTATTGCAAGAAATTTATTGAAAAAAGCATAAAGCAATAGAACATATACAACATTAGGATAAAATAAAGAAAACAAGCTAACTAGTCTAGGTTTGATATAGCATATAATTTTACAAATGCAATATCATTTTAGTCCATGTAAATCCTTCGCAATCTCATTCCTTCAAATACAGCTGCCGATATAATAAATAATTTCAATTTTAATTTCAAATGTTTCTGATCAAAACAATAATTATTTTCTCAAATATATATTTTGATATGCTGTATCAATTTTTAAAAATCGTGAGGAATTTAACAAAAACTATCTCCCTCGGGGTGTATCCTTTCTAGCATTAACACGACCAGCTGTTGTAAAGGACAATAGTTGTCGATTTCTGGCACTAACGCGCCTTAGGAAAGCACACAGAAATAGAATAATGATAGAGTTCAAAGACAAAAGGGACATGCGTTTGATTCAGGTTGTTCCATGACGTCACAAAATTAGATCTTACGACGGGACAGGCCAATCACAGGTTTGGATTGATGTTTTGAAGACGAGTCCCGTGGGGCAATTCATCTCTACCAATTGACCGTCTGATGTACACTGATAGTAGGTATTGGGGTCAGTTTCATCGACGATATAATCACCGGATTGGCATGTTTCAGGTTCGTCTTCAGAATCTATTTTTGTAAATATAAATAGTCAATATCAATGTTTGGTCAGTGTCATGCTATAAATGAGGAAAAATTATCACAAATAAGTACTTAAATCATTTGTCAAACTTGTCAAAATAAAGACCAATGTACATCTTCATTAGTGAAAAGGAACATTTATTTTTGAAAAGGAACATTTATTTTAGGGGAAAGTTGGTTAAATTCAAAAATGTTATTCTATAAAACGATGTTCTGTTTAATTTTTCATGCTACTGACCTATTTATATAAACTTGATCAATGCAAATGTAAAAAAAAACTTCCTTATTTCAAATCCACGTTTTCATGGTAAATGGAAATTGCCATCGACACTGACCTTTATCACTATCGCAGCCCACCCTACGCTTGTGGTCGCACGTGACCTTCTCCTGGTCCCAATAGGTACCGATGCTGCAGTTCATCACAGTGTTGGTATGGCTACAGGACACATATTGCTTACAGTTGCGTGGCAACGCGGCATGTGGGTCCTTTTCCATTCTCCGGCTCTTGCATGATTCAACTAAGGAGAGGTAAAAAATGTTTGTTCTTCATTATTTGTATAAAGGACGTTTTTGGCCTCATAAAAAGTAAAAAATTCAAATTGAATTTATTCACCAATTTCTGTTATAAACGTCATATTGGATAATTGGCGCTTTCTTTCTTGAAAAATATTGTTTCAATACACGTGCTTAGATGCCCTTCCCCAGCAACAAAATTGCGTTGCTATGCAGAAATAACCAAAATATGGTGTGTTTGAACAGTAAGCATGTAGAAATGAAAGCCTGTTACAAACAAAATTACCTTTCTGCGAATGCACACTGGTATGACGATGTTTAAGCATGCCACATATGTATTTGTGTGTTGCATGCGGATGCTTTTAAAAATTGAAGAGTGTTAGGTTAATTTCCTTCAAAATGGCAAATTTTCAACCAAATGGCGCATTACAGATGGTATTCACGCATTTAATTACGAAAATGTATGTCTCTCCTTGTAATGCCATATCTCCTAAAACAGTTGTCGAATGAATTTCAAATTTCAAATTTGCGTACTTCATTTATGCCAGATTACGAATATATCAACTAATTCTTAATCCCTGATGAGGTTAGAAATGACCATTAACGCCCCTGTTCCTTTAGTATATATATTTATTTTTTGGGGATTTATTTCTAAGATTTATTTAAGTTGTATTGATGTTTTCGCAGACAGATACAAAAAGATGATCTCACCAAAACATCTGCAGGAAAACTTTTATTTTCGGCAAACCACCGTTCATTAAAAAGAATAGACTTAATTGCTCTATATGCTCTACGATGGACCCTCATGATGATATATGCATGATTTCTTTCAACCACATGGCACTGCTAAACATAATTACTACGTACATCACAGCATGGTTAATATTATGATATGATGCATTCTGATAGGCTAGTCGATTTCTGACGTTATAACAAGGATTAAGCATTATTCGAGCTGTTTTCACTTGAAAATACAGCAATTTTGTTCAAATCAAAAATATTATGGACAAAAGTCCTAGACGTAACCGTTATATGACGGTTGTTTTTACTTTGCTGTGACTGGCCGAAACCACGCTAAGAAGTTTTCACAAAATGCTATGGAACACTGAACACACGCGTGAAAGGTCAAAAACACTAAAAAAGCGATACAAGATTTCCATTGCGAACGATATTTTGATCAACTAGAAAGAAGAAGTGTCGATGATCGGTCAGTAAACACTGACGGGTAGTAACACATTGGTATCCGATTAAAGCGGTGTAGCTGATGACTCACTCCTACTGTACGGATTGTAAGTACCTGAGTACTTATTTTGCATGTTATGTGCCATATACTAATATTATTTACCGGTAAATCAGATTTTTTCGTATTGCTCAGATTTCGTGGTTACCCAACAAATCACCATTTAGTTGGAACATGATTTCGTGGATTACGAGTACCCGCTTACAATAACTTCATGGACCTATATATTCTTGGATGAAGAGATTACCCTAGAAATTAACGAAATTAAAAACCCCACGAAAAATTGGTACAGCGATTTAACAATATGTAAGCATGGGTATTTTAGGACCCTCTGAAAATGACATTTACCCCCGACTTTCGGCAGATCTCTGTCAACAAAAACGCGTGTTAACCTTAAATACAATTTAATTGTATATGGCTTTGATATTCTTTGATGATTACAAACCTAGACACTCTCCCTCAAAGCAGTCTCTGATTTCTAAAGCCATTGATTCCCCGTCACAGTCTAGTCCGCCGTACTGGGGTTTGGGGCTAGTGCACGTTCTGTTCCTGTTCCTGGACTGGTCACACTCTCCGGAACAAATGCTCCAAGGTGTGAAATCCGAGTATTCAGTCCAGCCGCCATCAACTGCGGTTATAAACAGACGTTGATTAAATTGTAATACTAATCGTCCTACTGATTCGTTTTTCCTGTACCTTTGATTTAATCATCTTACTTCCATCACATATTGATAAAATTTAACACAAAATAATTTACCGCCTTTTTTCGATCCTCTGTACGCATGTCTTTATCTGGCGTCATATATGACTTAGTGCATCAAACATGCCAGGGTTGATATATGGTTTAATACATCAAGCAAACGTTCTGAAAAAATTGTACAGCGATGTAAGTGGATCAAGGTCCATGCGTATGTTCTATCAATATGACCCTTGTTTTCTTGCAACAAATCGGAAAGTACTACTTGTAGTTCAGGTGCTTTGTTTTCCATACCTATTGATATAATTTGCATATAAAAATAGCATAACATTCAAGATCAATATCTATCAAGCAAACGCCGTTAGGCTCTTAATAGTTTAAATGGGTAGTGTCTGAACAACCAACACTGTTTGGGATCTACAAACTTATCCATTTTCGTTTTTCCTTATCTTATGTTCAAAACATTTACCATGCATTCCCCATATAACCTTTTAATCAAAACGTAAATTTACCAAGAAATCAATGATGCCGTCAACACACAGGGGAACGTAAAGTCGAAATGCCAATACAAAGGCAACAACCGAGAAAAACGCCGTGCTTATTGGTTTCAGTTAATCACTTTTAAATGCAGGGAAGTCTTGACTCTTTTGCTTTGAGTCTCAAGAACAACAACACTCGTTTTCGCGTACTCACTTGGGCAGTGCTTTTCAAAACAAGATGCTTTTTTGGTTTCCGATGCTGATCCCTTGCAATGATCCCCTCCGTATTGCGGTGAAGGATTGTTGCATTCCCTGTTACGCTCCGTCGATTTGGTGCCTTTGTCACAGGTGACTGAGCACGAAGAGACGTCCTTGTAATCTGACCATTCACTCCATTTACCATGAACTGAAATCACGAGGTAGAATCACATGATATATCAGTTAAAATTGAGAACCAAAAGTGAATCAAAAGAAAACAAACCGAAAATTCCTTTGCCTCACAAGTCCCTTCTTCTCGACATTTACATTAACCGTTACGAACCATTATGTCACAAAATGCGTCTTACTTGGACATGGATGGGTGTTGCAATTGCGGCTAACGGGCTGGTGGTAAGGTCCGGTACAAGAATTACCGCCATTAGAAGCATGGACTTTCACACTCCTCGTTTTGTATCCACTTTGAATGCCCCCACCACACTTGACGGGGCATGACTTGTAGACAGGAGCAATCCAATCGGACCACTGACAGTGAGCTTTATAAGAAAAATAGAAATTCAAACGCTTTAAAATTATCTGGAGTGCTGCCCGACCATCCGGGCCAACAAGGGTGATGAATATAAGTTGAAGTAAGTTGTTTCATAATTGTTTCAAAACAAATTTATTTATATTATTTATATAACAATATTGTCTTATTGAATAGAATATCAAATTCCATGAACAAGAAATAAAATGTGCACAAAGATTAAAGAAAGAATATATATTTATTCAAATGGAAGGCAAATATTTTTTATATAATTTAATCTTGCTTGTAACAAGCATTTGCATTGGCTTAAAAATGTATGTTATC
>JAUMHH010001298.1:890-11558 GCA_032359455.1 Chlamys rubida
GTAATGTATTGTGTAGGTGATACATAGTGTAATGTATTGTGTAGGTGATACATAGTGTAATGTATTGTGTAGGTGATACATAGTGTAATGTATTGTGTAGGTGATGGTGGTGTATTACACAGTATAATGTATTGTGCAGGTGATACTGGACATGAGTGGGTACAAGGATGTGTTGCTGAGACGGGCCCTGAAGCCACTAATGGTCAAGTTTGGAATTAACTATTTTCCCTCGCTGTACCTCCTTGATTCCAATGGGATGTATCAACAGCTGGCTGAGTGAGTATATATACTGCTAACTTTGAGGTCATTTGTTTTAAAATCAAGGTCACTGATTTCTTACTCAAGAACCATATAAATTTACCAATAATTACATGTATACTCAGGGAAAAATAGAAAGGTAATTTGATACATTTATATTCTACTTACCGGTAGTTTCAATTATTCATTGAAGATTTTTTCCTTAATTTGTCATAAATCACAAAAAGATCCTGCAGTGAAATGATTGTATTTGTTGTTAGGGTAGGCTAACTTGAGCTTGGTTTATAAGTCACATGTTAAGTACCACGTATGACCACCATCTGCGCAGAAAACAGCATTTAAGTATTGTGGCATTTATCTTGTCAACTCACATACATGAAGTTCAGGCAGAAATCTTCAGTAATTTTTATGATGGAAACAGAAACACTAGGTTATAATTTCAGTCTGATTACTGCTGCCTATGTGTATATTTCATGCCCTTGGGGCGTACAATCTTGTCCTGAGGAGGGGCCTACTAAATCTATCTAATTTCTCATTCAGTAATGAATAGGTTATTTGAAGTTTTTTTTTTTAGTTTTTATTTGTTGGTGAATTTAATAAGTATACTTCATTGTGTACATAGTTATTTCCACTTTTTGTCTCCACTATGAAAAGTAACTATTTTACAACTCTGCTGACTGTTAAGACCTTTGGGCCTATGGTTTTATATTTAGAACCTTGTGTTTTAAGTTTTGATTTTTCTCCCCTGAGGACTTGTTTGATAGCATCAGGTAATTGTCATCCCAGCGAACACTGGCCTCTAAATGATGTATTACTTATATGTTTATGGTATTGCCTGAGGTAAAGCAGTTATACTGACTTGGTGTAAAATGAATATTAAATTCACGAAGTTTTTGCTGAAAGTGGATATAACAAAAAAATAGCTAGCCATACATTATCATCAGACTGGCAAATACTGCATTGTATATATGCTAAAGTTGGTGAAAAAGTTTGTTAAGCTGTGTCGCCTCATTCTTCACATATCTATCTAGATCTGTTTGTCGCAGTTTTCTTTATATACCTATTACATCTAACAGTCCTTAAGGGCTGAAAGGATTTAAATAGGTCGTTCATAAGCCAGGAGAATACAACTTGATATAAATGAAAGATGTGCCTGCTGAGGTCAGAGATACGAGGCCAAACAAAGGAGAGATGGTCAGAGATACGAGGCCAAACAAAGGAGAGATGGGAAATCATTAAAAAAGGACTTCCAAAATATGTATTAACAGATTTTGACTGAATTTGCTATAAAATATCTCTCGACCAGGGGAGGCCAACCTGTAGTCAAAAGGCGTTCAGTTTTGTAAATTTTCCGCACACTGTTTCATAAGAATAAAATGTCTATTTCTAAGGAGTTGTCTTAGTTTGTGATGCTTGTATGATAGACTATGTGTTGGCTCATGTGATACGAACCCTCACAAACCAGCTTAAAATCATCTTAGGGTTGTGAAACATTCATTTAAACATCAATACTAGTGATGATAACTTCCTATTAGGATAATAATATGGGGTATTGACATTTATCTCTATAAAATCCCTTTATACTAGCTTCAGAGGTTAAAGCATCAGGGATGTCAGGTTATAGGATAAACACTTCAGACAGTAGAATGATAAATGAAAGACTTAAGTTTGATAAATATGAGCTCACGTATCTTACAGCATGCAGGTTGATAACTGTGACACTACAAGCAAAATAATGGACAAAATGAATTATTTGAATGTTACGTACATGTATACGTACAATATTTTTTTTTTTTCTCAAATTGTTGCATTTCCAACCGTCAGTGGATTATTTTACTGTGTTTTCCATACCTTTAAAAATCCAAACAGCTAAAAGATTTTCATTAATTTATTTCAAAAATTAAAATTGAAAATATATAAGAAAACCATTAGGATTTGAATGGTGTGCGTGTATGTTGAATCTCTAGCTAACCCAGTGATATTACTCATTCCTTTTACTCTGTTGACAGGAAGGGTACACGAAGGGAGCAGTTCAAAGAGGCTTTACTCATTATTCGGGGTGGACAGAACCCAGAGGAGGAAGTCGACAAGGGAGGATCAGATCATGTGGTGGAGGAACTGCTGGATAAAGATGACGGAGAACAGCTACAAGTTACCACCAGGTACACAAGTCTGTCTTTCTTGTAGTTATATAGTAAATACACAAAATAATGTTTCTTTGTACAAATCAGATAGAAATGAAAAGTTCAACAATTTTGTAGTTGCCATGGCAGCATCATGAAAATGTTTTCATCAATGGGTATGACCTGTAAATAGGTTACCGATAGATCTGATTTCCAAAATGGCTGTATGGCATCCATGTTTGAAAAGTGGATTTAATATTATTGTCTAGATAAGCTCCATCCTCATTGCGTGGTCATGACTAGTCTCAACCGTGTACTGTATCTAACCTGGAGTTGGTCCACCATGACTACCATATTGAAAAAAATTTCATCTCTACCAGCGAAACGTCCTATTGACACAGGATCTTTAGTATGGAATAATGAAAACATACAATGTATGTCTGTCCCCTAACAAAGAATTGTCTTAAAATCTTCAACGGTAAAACAAATCATGCCCAATACATATATATAGCAAACTACTATGATGTGAGGTAAAGATCATCTATCACATAGAAATGGCCATTATCTTTACGAATCATCTTTGCTGAGTTTATGTTGCTTTCATACATGTACAATGAACATTGACATTAAACTACAATAGGACAGCTTTACTTCCCAAACTATTTGACAAAACCTGAGAAATCTCAAAACTTTTAAAGCTCATTTGATCACTGTGAATATAAACACTAAGATTCTTACCCAGACAGCTTAGCAGAAGGACTGTCGACTTGTTCATTGTTAGTGTGTGTTGTGTTGTAGACTTGGTGTGTACATGCAGGACCTGGAGTCGACCGTGACATATCTTCTCAGACAGGAAGTGGCTATCCAGCAAAACATGAACAAAGACAGTGTCACTGCACTTAAGAAATTTCTGCTTGTTTTGGCAAAGGTAAAAATTTGTCATTATTTCATAGGTGTTTGGAATTACTGTGACTGAATTGATTTAAAGTTACGTTTTTGTAAAAAAATAAATGAAAAGTGATGGTGAAGACTTAGTTTTACCTATTTGCCATAATAAATGTGTGGAAGATTTAATGACTGGCTTGGAGATGGTAAATGATTACAAGCTCATAACATGGACAAAGGGTATCAAATATATTGTAGTGGTACAGAAGAATATGTAGTATTGGGCCTCTTTATACAAACTATTTTGCTGAGATTTTAATTGCTTCATGAAATAGTTGACATAAGGGTCTTTGGTACAACAAAAATATCTTCTTTGTAGCCATTTCAATTCCGCAGTGTCTAGTCTTTACAAAACTTGTTTAGAAACAAATTGTCAGCATTTGAATTTTGTACAAAGCCATTAGTTAATGGTCAATAGTCTTAACTAGGTATAGGTAAGTAAAAAAGACATCAAATTTGCAGTGTTTATAATTTGTGTATTTTTTCAGACCAGGAACATAAAACCTATGGAATATAAGCACTATACCTCACTTCAGTAGAAACACCCAGGAGGTATCACTAGTGGTACTGTATATCAGGACAGTTTTACCGCAGTGTCATTTTTGCCTTTTTTGCTCCCCATATCGAATATATCTTGACAGCAAATATTTACACACAACATACCACATATTTATGTAAAGTCATTACTTGAGAAAGGTGAAATTGATTCTGGGTGGATGTGGATTTTGCCAATGAAGGGCGAAATTAGACTGGGTGAGAGTTTACTGGAATACAGTATTACTGTTAATACTGGTGCACTATTTACCCTAACGGTTTGACAAGTCTGGAATACAGTATTACTTTACCTCTTTACCTCTTCTTCGACACCGTTGTTAGCTTGAAGTAGCTAATATAGGCGCATCTTGAAAGATACTGTTAATACTGGTGCACTATTTACCCTAACGGTTTGACAAGTCTAATCTAATTCCGTGCCTTTACATCTCCCTTCAGTATTTACCTATTCTTCAGTATTTACCTATTCCTTCAGTATTTACCTGTTCCTTCAGTATTTACATGTCCCTTCAGTATTTACATGTCCCTTCAGTATTTACATATCCCTTCAGTATTTACCTATTCCTTCAGTATTTACCTATTCCTTCAGTATTTACCTATTCCTTCAGTATTTACCTATTCCTTCGATATTTACCTATTCCTTCAGTATTTACATGTTCCTTCAGTATTTACCTATTCCTTCAGTATTTACCTATTCCTTCAGTATTTCCCGGGGAGAGAGGAGGTGAAGGGATATCTGTGGCGTATTCACACCTGGCTTGGAACTGTCAATGATGAGTTATCTGGTCAGAACTGGCTCCAAAGAATCGAAAGTTTCCAGGTAAAAAACAAACTACAATACATTTGGTTATATAATATGATATTTGATAGTTTAGAAAAATCACAAACAAGACACTCTTTCTTAAAGACTTGATTATTTAGAAAAATAACATTTTAATAACATGAATTTTTATTTTGTAAATAACATAAATAATCAGAATCTTGATGCAATTGTTTTAAAGTCTACCATTGTCAATAAACTTAATGTAAGGTGTATATAGTTATTCATACTATTGTAGTGACAACATTGTAACAGGTATTTGGTTTTAGACCCATATTATATTCGAAAGTGGGTGTTTTACAGTATTTCATGACTTTATTTTTGTGATAGACACATGAGACATACCTCCCGGACAGGATTAAATGGATTGGTTGTGCGGGTAGCAACCCTGAGTTCCGGGGTTACCCATGTGGCTTGTGGACACTATTCCACACTCTAACAGTAAATGCCTACAGGATTGAGAAAAGCAGTAAGTATATTTATTCTCATAAAGCAAGCTTGCTGACAGGTGCCTTTTCAGGGATTTTCTATATATTCTGAAAAATGTCCTCAAAAATCATTTGCACTAAATTGATTAGAATCAGGAAAATGAAACTGTACAAAAGATATAGAGAAAAAAATACAGGCACTCCTTGTAATAAAAGTACACACAGTAAAGGAATGTTGGATTTCATCTTTTATGGCTTTCCAACTGAATCTGATTTCAGGTGAGAAGTTTAACCCAAGGAGTGTACTTGATGCTATCGCTGGATACATAAAACATTTCTTCGGCTGTTCAGATTGCACTCAACATTTTCTGAAAATGGCAAAAAATATTGACAATGAGGTTAAATATTTAAATGAATCTGTGTTGTGGCTATGGCGGTCACATAACCTTGTCAATGAGAGATTGAAAACAGACTTTTCCACCGACCCTCATCACCCTAAGGTCCAGTTTCCGTCGGAGGAGATGTGTAAACAGTGTCACAGAGTGCCAGCAGCCGATCTAAAGTTGGACTATAATGTTCCAGTAGTTTTTAATTTTTTAATTGATTTCTTTTCAAAAGATAAAATAATAAGCATTGAAGATGATAGTGATGCAGCAAACTCAGATGATTTAGTGAAGAATAAAAATAAAAATAGCATGGATTGGTGGGAAAGAAAACAGAGAAAAAAAGATATTGAAAAAATATGGGACTTAAGAGAGTCCAAAAAGAAAACGAAGCAGCAAAAAATTAAATCTGTGTCTTTTCAAAAAAATAAGAAGATAGTGAAGGTATATGGAAAGTATGAGATGAATGAGTCTCTGATAAGCGAGGAGAATATGAAAACTTCGTTTGGATTCAGTCATATTGACCTTGGTATGTGTGTGGTGTTTTATATTATGTGTACGGTAATCGTGTTTATCCTCTACTATCACTTCGCAGTCAGGAGATGTAGGTTTTCTTCAAAACTTCCACGTTAGTTAATATGAAACAATACAGGGGGAGGAAGCCACGTATACACAGTGCTTTAAAGCTGTTCGATGATGATGATAATACATTGTCTGCCGTCCACATAGGAAATATACCCCAGTTTTCAGTAATATCTGTGCAATAGCTATTCAGATTCAATAGATAGTGTTATAAACATAGTTTTAATTATTGTTTTAGGATATTGAAAAAATTTAAATGTTTTAATTATTGTTTTAAGATATTGAAAAAATTTACCTGGTAAGTGAAAATATTTTTATCACATGGTTTTTCCCAAATAAATATAACTTCAAATCTTCAAATTATTTTTATTCAGATTTCCTTCATTAGATTCCTTTTAAGAGAGAACTCCTGATTCTTTTTAATAAAAATCACCTTTTATTTTTGTGACTTAATGTAAAAGTATTTGTTTAAAAAAAAAAAAATAGAGTTCTCTGTATGTGGTCAAACCAAAAGTGACCCTGAAAAATTACGAGATTGGAACGACATATTTTTTCATGTAAAGGTATACAACTGAACTCCTACAGATTCTATTTCGTTAAGAGTACTTTATGACATGTTGATTTTCATTTTTTCAAAATTCAGATTTTATAAACCACAATGCACAGTAATAGAACTTATGTTTGTATGCTTGATAACAAAATTAACACTGTATAAGTAGTAGAATATTGTACTGTGCCTATTGTACAAAGTCTGAACCAGATACTGTTTTGTACCCATTAACATAAATGGCATTGCAAGCAATGTTTATTCAGTAAATGATAAATGTTATGAAAATTAGACAGGGATTAAAAAATCAGTGAAAAATTCAAACATAAATATTGGTCCATTTCAAATTGTCCATGCAGTTCCAACCATGATAAAAGTACATCAGGATAAGTGGTGTTTTACTCATATCATCAAATATTTGCTTTATATGAAAGGTGTAGGAAGGGTGGGATGTTTATTATCTAGAGGACTACTTCCAAAGTTCTTGTGAAGGGATTTGAACCTCAGTTAGCACAAACCATCTATGTGTCAATGAAATTTAATTGACATCGTATAAACGAAGGATATAGTTCACCTGCATCCCATGTCTCAGAGGGGAAGGATCCCATAAAAAGGGAAAATAAGGCAAATTCTTGTTCAGCTCCTTATGTAGCTGCCATGGTCTAAAGTTAGGGGAAACACTAATATCGAACTCAGAAAAAAAACAATAGACAGGTGAGCAATACAGGCCATATAGGCCTGTTGTTTATTGTATTTACAGATGTTTTGATCATTCCAACATCCACTTCCCCGACATTGTTATTGTTTCAATTATTTCTAGTGCTCAACTTCATAAATAGATAGGTACCTTAACCCTTTCACCCCTATGTAACTTAAGTAGACTCTACCATGCATTGATATGGATGAGTCCATTATGGTCTAAAGTGGTGAAAGGGTTAATTCCCCCAAAATACATCATTCTGATTGTATTAAACTGTTACGTAATTGCTGTTATACAATCGTAATAGGATTAAAATCAAAATAATATAAACCTGTTTTTAATTTACAACAGGACAAAGTTCAGACACGGTGACAGAAAAGAGATCTCGTCATGATAAATTACATTTGTATTTCATGAAACATTGACACAAAATACATTCCAAATCTCTATCAGCACTTTTTGACCTCGGTTTAAGAGGGTTTGATTTTATTATTTTTTAACTCCTACATGTGCAGCTGCAGACAGTTTTATGGCTGTGGTTTTTAATTATGTTATATGTGCCATTTACTGACCACTTGAAGTTCACTCTTTGTTGTGACTTGTAATATTATTTTTGCCCACGTGCCTAGCTTTTTAAATTAGCACGATTTCTGATCCTGCTGACTATATATATATGTGCCACTCTTTGAATTTGTCTGCTCCTTTAAAGGACAAAAAGGGCAGAATGTGGAAATTTGTTTGTATCACAGTAAACAGGTAGAAGTTAAACATTTTAACTGACCTTGTACTCCATTATGCTGAATATGTTTACCAACAAACAATGTCGGAGAAGTGTGAAAGGTATGTTTGAGGCTAGTGATAAAGAGATCAGATCTGTCTTTGTGTGTTACGATTAATCACAATTTTTGTGTGATATGTGTATTATTTGATGTTGAAATTTTGAATTCTTGATTGTCACATTTTTTGTTACATCAGTCTACATGCATGTATTTGTTGAAAACGTATATTTGATAATCTGTATTTCTGATTGTCTCCCCTGGTTAGTGCGATATATAATACCATGACTTATTTCATTAATTTTAACGATGTAACTTAAGATATTCCGTCTTTGCGTATTGCAGAGTTTTCTTCTCTTGTGAGCAGATATTGATTGTTACGTCATTGGGTTGTGTGAGAAAATTACGTCTTTTTCTCAAAAATTGATGACGTTACTCTCACAAACAAATGACGTAACAATCAATACCTGCTCACAAGAGCAGATAACTCTGCAATACGAAAAGACGGAATTGCTTCCTTTGTATTTATGTTCAGGTGTATCGAACACAATGAACACGCCATTACAGTTGTCTTCTGTACGCCTATTAGCTTCACTGTCAAATATATTCAACTTGAAAAAATCAGATTTCCGTAATTCTTCAAATGTACTCATTATCATTATTTCTAAATCTTAACGATAGCCTCGGGTAAAAACAACACTGTAATGCTGAAAATGCAGAAATAAAAAAAATGAATATTTAATTAATCTTACCGATACTTTGCCCTCGAATAAACGTCTTATGTACATTTCACAGATTGGGAAAATAGATAAAACTAGGGAAAATATTAACAAAGAAAGATTTACATATAGAACCTTTAAAAATTACAAGGGAACAAAAGATTAAGTGTTCCATGTAAATCTAGGTCAATCCAAGTGATGCAACGTTCTCGTGTTGTCCGTCTCCCCGTGTTTGTGCCAATGTGAATGACCCCAGTCTGACTACAATGTGTTAACGGTTTTGTGACACTAGTGCAAATGATAGCAAATGATTAGGTCAATACCCAGTACAAAAACAAAACGGGCCACAGGTAGTAGCCTCGTCTGTCAATTAACTTATAATCACGATATTAGCGGCGTATTGACAGACGAGGCTATAACCTGTGCTCTGTGCTTGAGCATGATAACGGTCTCACGAATATGGGCCCAAGAGCGACAATAAAATAATTGACATGCCATTATATAGATACCAATATGTCTGGATTTTACAGTCCCGGGTTTTATGTATTTATTACTCGTAATTGAGAATACACCATATCACATTCCCTACACAGACTAGTATACATAGCATAGCGGATATGCTTTTAACAATGCAGCATTATCGCAATCCAAATGGTCAAAGCGGTTGGACCAGAGTTGTTCGTTTATGAAATAAAGTAGTACCTAGTAATCTGATGCTGCTTTCAAGCGAGCCTTGACAAAGCCTACATAAACATTTGCAGATCCGCCAGGATTTATTCCCGAAAATGTTACATTTAAAAACAGGCAAACCGCTTGAACCAGAAACGTGAAAGGGGCCCTAGTGTTTTCTAAATTTGGTATTATCCTTTATTTGAGTAGGAGTGTTTTTGGCTGTTTAACTATTTAGCCATATTATATAAAAATTGTATTATTTTCTACTTTACTTGATGGGAATATGATACGTATATAACCTCGATACTCCAGGGTTACGCTTCCTTATCTGATCTGCTTCCCTAGAATATTCCGTGGAATCGAAGGCTCTGTGCACGCCCCCTAACGGGTAATACAGGTAGACTAGTTTGATCCGTTGGCTATTATTCACGCAACAGCGTAATGGTAGAGAATCCATAGAAAATTAAAACAAAATCTGTCCGTCTTAGTTGATTTGGTGAGGGGAAGAATCGGTGAAAAGGTTAAAGTGGTTTGTTTGTGTTTTACGTCCTATTAACAGTTATGGTAATTTAAGGACGTGCAGGTTTTGGTGGTAGAGGTAAACCGGAAAACCCGAAGAAAAACCACCGACCTGTGGACAGTACCTGGCGACTGCCCAACGTAGGTCACATACGCGCGACCCAGTGGTGGAGGGCTAGTGATCGTAGACAATCAGACGCTTTCTTCACAACGCGTCCAGATATGTAGCAGATAGTATAAATACCATACATATATTACAACATTAAAAATGTTTATTTCATTTACAGATTTCCTTGTGTCACTATTGAAGACATTATTCTCTATGCGACTACGTGGATGATGACCAGCGATATCAGGAGGATGACCAATTTACAGCTTCTATCTGCGCAATACATTTGATCACAGTGTTATCTGCCCTACCTGCGCAATACATTTGATCACAGTGTTATCTCCCCTACCAGCGCAATACATTTGATCACAGGGTTATCTCACCTACCCGCGCAATACATTTGATCACAGTGTTATCTGCCCTACCTGCGCAATACATTTGATCACAGTGTTATCTCACCTACCTGCGCAATACATTTGATCACAGTGTTATCTCACCTACCTGCGCAATACATTTGATCACAGTGTTATCTCAC
>JAUMHH010001320.1:0-11558 GCA_032359455.1 Chlamys rubida
CAGATTTCACAAATAAAATATTTCAAATTGAAATAATTCCAATATTTGAATAATAATTATCCATGGAAAAAATTTATAATGACCCAATTGATTGACTGGAGCGTAATTGGATTATAATATTATAACATTTATAACTGAATTGTATTATTCCTACTTACTGACACACTCAGGAGAATTTCAGGTCGGCGGATATATAGGTCTCTGCCAGGAAAGTTTATTGGAGAAAAGTCACCTCTTTCACTTGTAACATATAAGGATGTGGTCATCCCAGTCACTTCATCTGCATACCTGATACAATAAGGACAATAAATTGAAGTCTTAACACATAATAACAATATTCTGAGTTACACAAGTAGGTAAATTTAAATTTAATTTTTATAAAATAATATTGTATTTTTTTCTGATATGAGTGGTTAAGCCAGCAACTTAAGCAATATTATGAATGCACTAAGTTCATAGGTTTAAATTCCATACTGTTTTATTATTATTATTGCAGGAGAATAAATAGTTTTGTTTTTGTTAATGGTTCTGCCCATTACATAATTTCTATTCATGGTTTTGGTCATTAATCTCATTATACAACGAAACAAATACCAATTTTTCTTAATGTTAACATACATGTACCTTGAAATCTTTGCTAAACATGATCATATTTTACAGCACATTTTTTCTTTCTTCCGAGTGTTCCCATAGAACTGCTTCATACCGCAGGCCCCTGTGATCATGCTTAAGAAAATATGTCCTCACATTCCTGAAATAATGCACGTTGATATTATTGAAGTACAGAAAACATTGCCGATTGACTTATTTGTGTTTTGAAACTGGAAGTCACATTGTACAAATGTACACGTGTAAGTTAGTCGGCACCCCTTGTCCCACTCGCCTGAACCTGGCCAACATTTAGCACGATTACAAGCCGAAGAAACGGGAAAGAAGTGACTGAACTAATCCCCTATTTCTGAAGCTAGCACACTATCACATCCATACACTTTAAATTGGGTGGAAGATTTGTGTTTTGAAACTGGAAGTCACAGTGTACAAATGAACACGTGTAAGTTATGTCAAGTTATACATGTCACAAGTTTAAACGCAGCAACCGTGTCTATCATCTTCCGTAGCGAATGTTAACAATCTACCGGAAGTGTGCGCACCAAAAATCGGGGGAATCACTGGCGCTTCGATATTGAAGTCGATTTGAATAGTTATTGATATTTGAAGTGTATAATATTGTTTGAATAATTAAGAAATAGTTTTCTAGTTTCAGTAGGTATATAAGTTGTATATGTTTTGGGAATACTATTTCACATTCTTGAAATAGAATATTGATATATTACATCTGTCGGAATTCCTGTTTTTCCCCGTTTTCATTAGCAAGAAGTCAAGGAAGCCTAATTCTATAGGGGTGTTTAACCCTAAACATAAAAAATCCATTTAAAGCACAACGTTAACAATATTTTTATTTAATAATCCAACAACTGTAATATACGTGTATATATCTTATAATAAGTACAAAATTAAAGAAAATATAGTAGTCACAACAATGGAACTATTTCAAACGCCGACGTCATTTGGCAGACTTGCCTGTCGGCAATACTTTCATTCATCAGTTTATCACTGTTGGAGTGACGTCATAGTGTCGTGACGTCATAGCGCGTGCAGGCAAGTTTATGTTTTCACGGGTCAATTCCTGTCTTTCACAGGCAAGTATAGGAGAAAACATTCCCTCTCATCATGAGCGCTTGACAACATTACATGGCCTGTGGGTTTGCTAAGGGGTTTGAATCCTTGCGACGTTAACAGTCAGACGGAACCTTAGTTCACAAATGCTTTAATTTTAATTACAGTAATGGCTTATTCTGGACACAAAACACAAAATCCATCCACTCACATTATTCTTATGGGCTAACGACAGTGGTTCGGAAGAAAGTGTGCGCTGAAAAGAAAGTGTTGGTAGGGTTGGTAGGAAGGAGAACGAACATTGGAGGTTACAGTGGTTAGGAGGGGATGTCTGCAAAGATGACGGAACAGGTTGATCTGTTCATACAATCATGTAGAGAAATACAGCAGCTATTTCTCGTATATCAGTAGTATTTCGGGAGAATTTAATTTTCGCTGAATCGAGCTATAATGCTTGATTACATATCGAACAAAATAGCACTTTTCGTGCGTAGCATTGGCATGAACCATTCAGATTCACTTTTGAGCAAATCAACAAAATTTGCATAACGTATAAATGATTAAAAGCCTACGATATATGCCTGTCCAGTACATTTCAATTATGTAATGGTAATACAAAGTTGGAACCGGCTCAACCCGGAGAGTGACAATTCAAAGGATGTTTTTGCTATCAACTGATCCAATCTAACGGCGATAATGTACGTTGTTAACCTACCAGTCGGATGTATACCATCTTTCCCCAACCTCCTACATTATGTACATTCCGATGACGGAGGGAGCAGGAAGTGCCATCGTTTATTGGAGATTTATTGGACAATAAAGAAGTACATATTTACAGTGAGAGAAAGGATGGGTTGGTGGTAATCTTGATCGATTGACAACGCGTCTAACATTTACAGCTTCTTGTCCTCGTATGAATAAACTTTACACGTGTCAGAGGCTCAAATGCATACCGTTTACTTAGCTTCATTCTTCCTCATCATCAATCGCATTTGCTTTTTGATGCAATAAACTTGTGCAATTGCCAGGATACCGTCCAATACATAAATGTTCACAGTGCAGTTTCTGTACTTGATATTCCTATCAAGACTTCGTATATGTTTGCTGTTAATATTTATTAGACTAAAACGTCCACATTTGTTAGATAGGTAAAACATACGGAAGCGGAACGTGATTGATCAGTAAATTGAGTAAGTCGATTTGATTGGATGATTTTGTTTGTATGCACAGCACACTGAGTGCGGGACCGGTTCAACCATTCCCGTGAGATACAGACATAAAATGTATCTGTATAGATAACACCGGGTGATATTATTATTAATAATCTTACATGTAATTGTATTTTTATTGAGGAGTAAAGTCATACTGCAAAGAAAAAAAGCTAAATGTGTCTTCGGAAATCGCAATTCGTTCAAATTTAAGTTCTGAGAGATATTTATTATTATTTTTATGCATTAAACATCGCTGATTTCAACATGAAGATCTGAAGACTTCTTAAAGCCTACGTAATCGGGAGTAATACATGTGCCAGGTGAGCTAGCATATTTAGATATATTACAGAGTGTCTGTTCAGAATGATATTTAGAAATTCTGAAGCATTCGAAATATTTTCATTGCCAGCTCTAAATGTATGCTTAGCTAATAAGAGGAGTTAGGAGTTTGTGATCTGGTTTCAGTAGAAAATCTATGGAATTTCTACCGATTTTTTGCCAACAGATATGTAGAAAATGAAAATGATCGTTTATACGGGAACGCCCTGTAAAGTTTATTGTGCTAGATTGTATACAGTAAAATGTAAAAGAAAAAAAAACTGGCACGTCCTGAATTGACCATAGCTATTAATTATAATAGGACGTAAAACACAAACAAACAAAACCAAACATTTGTATTCACGTCATGACCAGGTGACCGGGGACATCGTTCACTTCTGCTATATTGTTAGACGAACAAGGGCATATAGTGTTGTTTAAATAAAAATTTAACAAAACAAACCATATTTCGATTTTTTACGATAAATCCATCGAGTAAGGCGTTTTAGAAATACATCCGGTTGATGTTGAGATTATGTGTTAGGCTGTAAATGTTCCACATAAAATACTTATAAAGCTTGATTAAAACTTCTTTAAGAAACACTCTGCGTGGGAAGTGTAACGTGATAATGATTAAATGTTCTTTTTTAAAACTCAATTGATTTTAAATCAACACCATGTTCAGCAATTTGATTGTGCCGTTGTATTTATTGATCAGCGAATAGGCGTATTTATACCACAGTGAACGCATTGCTTTCCGGTTTTGTCATACAAATAATCATTTATGGCTCGTTTGCACTTTCACGAATGAGCTGGGATGGTAACTGACTTAATTTAACACGTAGGCTAACGTTAAGACAATGAAATAGTAGGATAGAAATCAGGTCATACAATGGAATAATCTTGCAATCGATAGCTTTATCGAGATGAGGGTTTTCAATGAAAAACAATGCATTCCGTTTTGATTTCATGACAAGGAAATGAATGCAGCCTGTATATTTCCTCAGAAAATCTGATAAAGTCGTATTTTATTTGCAAACTTTCTTTCGTGATTTGATAAAAGTCAGAACATTAAGTTGTAATTACGTGATTTACCAATCTAAATATATCATTGACGACATCACGATGGAGGAACGTCCAAATGATATAAATTATCGCATTGTTTTATTTCCAATGACCATAATGTTAGCATACATGACGTAATTTCCCGCATCATTGCAATACATTTCACGAATTGATGTTATCGTGTAAAAAATCATACAGATATATGTTAGTTATGTAGAACGACAATGATAAAAAGGGGCGTTGACCGAAATCCATAGAGGCAACCAAAGTGTATCTTTGTACAGCATTTTGAAGTTCGATAAGGATACCCAACACTAAGTGTTAAATGTTTATGTGCATTGCTACTAAATATCATTATCATAGTAAAATGCATGTATTTAAAGAGTGTAAATGTTTCATAGCCGATAAAATGCAATTTTCTGTTTATTTTTAGGACTGTAATGTCCTAGGATAATTTTTTTTTATCTTTTTCGTAAAACAGTTTATATCAAACCCTTAACAATTTATATCAAACCCTTAACAATTTATATCAAACCCTTAACAAAATAAGGACATTTTAACATGTTCACTGAAATATTATGCTATCTAATTTAAAATGATATCAACACAATTCCCGGAACATTATGTTTGTATTTATGGGTATTGTCAGTAGCTGTACTGTTTGGAGGGAGGATACATTACATAATGTATCAGATGAATTTGCGGATTTTTTTTTTTAATTTATTTTCCCATTAGTTTTAATGTTACAGACTGAATTGTATACTAGCACGGATGAAGTCTGAGTGATGTCAAAATTAATTCATCCTCGATACTCCAGGAGTAATGCTAACTTTCGCTCTCTCTACTCATGGAATATGTCATACCAACATTGATGGCACGCGGCTAGCTATTTGATTGGTCTCGGGTAACAAAAAAACGCTGACCAATCGCTAAGCTAATATACAATGTACTAGTTCATGTATATCATTTGAAGAATACAGAGGAGTGGCAACCGACTTCAAAGCCAGTCAATTTTGCCGTTACGCGACAAGGAGATTCTTTTCATGAAAAGGATCAAACTAGTCTTCACGTCTCATCCGCAAAATGGTGGACGCTTAGCCTTTATTTTTGTCATGACATATTCCAGGGGTGCAGAGAGCAAAAGAGAGCGTTACCCCTGGAGTATCGAGGATGGATTGGATTCAACCCAATATGAAAATACAAAAATCGATTACCTGATTTTGAACATACCGCGATCGGACTACAGTTCAGATTTTGTTTATTGACTTAACAGTATGTCTAGCTGTATAGTCCTTCCCCTTCCAGTACGTAGGTACTTTGGTTCATGCAGGTGGCTTTCAGCTGGATGACCCGCTCTCGCTCCTTGTTGAAGCGCTGGAAGATACCCTAACTATGGAAGAGGTCGATGGGAACAACCTTCATATCCTGCCATGTATTTGTTGGTATGCCGAGACAATCATTTCTTTGCATATAATTCTTATCCTTCCTTTCGTTCGTAGAAAGGACAAATGAGTTTCAAGATTTATTCACTATGTAGGAAAAAATTGTCTTTATCTTTTCTTGTCATGGACAGTTCGGTAATACACGGACAGATATATGAGAGAGAAGGTGGAAACATATCGCTGGTTTGATATGCCTGTTGAAGTAGGATTATGTATGTATGGGGTTTCAATGCTCTTTAATGAATTATTGTATTATCCTGTAAGTCCAAATGCAATTACCTTGTTCCATATATAGGAATCGAGGCCAGGTCAAGTGTGGACTACATCAGTCTAGGTGAGGGCTAAAGTCTGGTTCAATGCGAGCCATTGTATATACCTTGTGTTGTAGTAATATCTAAACTGGGTCTGTAATAATAAATACACGCTTTTAAGATTTTTCGTAAGTTCATTTCCAACACTTAGGAAGTGATATGTTTCAAACGATAGGTCTTTGTGTTGATATAGTGGACATTGTTGGGGCAATGGTACTAGTAAAGCTAGCAGAACGTGCAGATTGGAAGGCGAGGCATTTCAATCCAGATGCGCATGCACTTTTCTTACCATCTCACACATATCCTATGCACTTCGTGATATTTAAGAGAACATCGCATAATTAAAGTGTTACACTTGTAAGTCATTTAAAATAAGTATTAATGTATATAGCATATTATTGATATTGGTTTGTTTGTTTGCTTTTTCGTGTTTTGTTTGTTTGTTTGTTTGTTTGTTTTATTCAAATAGATAATGTGAGCATCGGGACTTTAAAAAGAAACCGGCGATTACGATGCATATGCATTATTGAGGATAATATACCAAATATATTTTTAATAAAGTAATGTCATAATGATATTAAAGCGATGTCATTTGACTTAAAAACTGAATTCACGGTAAATATACTTAGTTAAGCGCTTTGTTGAGTTTTGATATACATAAGCGAAAAGATGAATTAACGCGATCACAATATTAAAAATAATATTTAACGCGCGGAAAGCGCTTAAATAAGTGTACCACTAATATTTGAACATTGACAGTATATGTACGCATATGAATGTAGGCGTGATTTGATAACGTGTTAAAGAACGAAATGGCATGATGTAGCGTTGTACACAACACTATAACACTATTACAAAGTACAGAAGGCTTATACTTACAACTCTAACATTACTTATTGTACAGTTCAATAGCATTACTTGTAGGTAAATATACACTGTTCATGTACATTGTACAATTCACTAGCAGTACGTGTAATACATGTACAGTAGTAAAGTGGCAAAATGTGTGGGTGCACTTCCTTACGATTCAGTTGAATAGCTAGTGGGTACAGCTAAATAGCATTACGTGTGAATACAGTTAAATGGCAAAAATTGTGCTACACTTAAAATAGCATTTCTTCTGGGTAAAGATGCATTGTACAATGTAAGTACAGTTGAATAGAATTGCTTGTGGGTACAGTTATTTATGGGACAGTTAAATAGCATAACTTTTGTTACAGTTAAATAGTATAACTTTTGTAACAGTTGCTAATGGTACAGTTGAATAGCATATAGCATTACTTGTGGTTACAGTTAAATGGCATTACTTGTGGTTACAGTTAAATGGCATTACTTGTGGGTAGAGTTGCTTATGGTACAGTCAAATAACATTACTTATGGGTACAGTTACCTATGCTACAGTTAAATAGCATAACTTATGTACAATTAAATATCATATCATGTGTTTACAGTTACTTATTTTACAGTTAATTAACATAAACTGTGCGAGAGCTAAATATCATTCATTGTTGGTATAGTTACTTGTGCACGAGCTAAATACTATTACTCGTGAGTACAGTTACTTACGGTACATTTAAATAGCATAACGTATGGTACAGTAAAATAGCATTCATTGTGCTACAGTTAATGTCAAAACCTGTGGGTAACGTAATTCATGGTACAGTTAAATAGCATTACTTGTGAATACAGTTGTGTCCCTTTGTCGGGTAAATATATCATATATTGTCTGAAGCAATTGTTTTTTAATCTTGAGTCATGGCCAGCGCTAGGATCTCAAGATATATTCATGTCTAATGCACTGTTGTAGAACACGTTCCGTGTGCAGTTTCCAAAAAGAATATTTGTCTGTGTTGTATATAGTCTATCTTAATTTGAATAAGTGGAAAGCTTCATGGGATATGTGCCATCTTGGAGCAAGAAAGTTCCCTGATTGAGCTGTAAATTATATCCAGCAATATGTTTTGCTAAAATAGGTTGACTCATGCAGTGTTCTTCTAAACAGGCAACGAACAACAAATAAATATATTTTTGTATTTATTTCAGAGCTAGCATGGTGCCAATACTTCGTAACAAACATCTAAATTAAAACACATTGGTACACACATAGAGTTTAAATCGATGTCTGCTTGGATTAAGAAAACAAGAGTTTCCTCGTTTTTGCTCATGCCTTCTTTTCAAACTATGTTGAGAATGTATTTATGAATCAGTTATCGACAGTATACAATAAAAGCTACCAGTGATATGGTAAACATACACGGTCATCCAAGCAATTTAATTTTTAGTACATGGCATTGCGAGAAAAAGAAATGTTTCAAATCAGCGTAAATTTGTTAATGACATATCCTTGTTTTGTTTGGATAAATCAAATGACATCTTTGGTAAAATGCTTTCGTTCATATTTCACAGATACACGTACACATAGTTGTAAAACAAACTGATTTACTTCTGCACTCCTAACATAAAGATATATTGATAAATAGCTACACCTAGAGTGAAAAAAATGACACAGACAGTTGAACAACAAATACTATTTCATTCTGGTTTCTGTACACAATAATCACATACCATAGAACACCATCCGGGTTATTTTAACAGGATCGATCACGTGATACTTCTTAAATAGTAAACATACATCCTTTCATATTCTTTTATCAAAACATTCACCACCAATATATACGAATAAAAGTATTGATGTCGATTTCGACATATGAGAATGTGAAACAAACAATAATATACAATAATACATGATAAAAACAATGGATTGTATTCAACCCCACGATATCAAGCCATAACAGGAACTATAAACACTTTGTTATCAGCTGAAAACGAACATTAAATATTTATATTTATATTCTACACGTTATCAAGAAATCGACACGTTACAATACCCGGTAGTTTCGGTACTTACATGTACAATAGGTTGTTTCAGTAGATTTGGGGGAAATGCTGAAGAATGCATATATAACACTGTGAACATTGGTCTGGTTCAAAATGTCCTTAACAAAAAATGTTCTCTCTCCAGATAAACAAACACTAATAGTCGGTAGAAGTTCGGAATATTTTAGTTCCGGCATTGAGCTTTTTAGTGATACGGTAAGTGTAAATGTCTAAATTATATATATCATAAACACAATTATAATTCATCTTTTTGCACACCGCTTCATTTCATCATGGGATAAAACTTCTAATTTAA
Organism: Chlamys rubida; assembly: GCA_032359455.1. Lineage (NCBI taxonomy): Eukaryota > Metazoa > Mollusca > Bivalvia > Pectinida > Pectinidae > Chlamys > Chlamys rubida. The sequence goes on from JAUMHH010001320.1 coordinate 9,218, forward strand.
TGTACAAGAAACTCATTGACTTAAAACCAATATCATATGGAAATCAGTAGGTAAATGTTGTAGCTTGTTATAAGCCCACATAGAGAGAACTAGCACTGTTTTGTTTAAGTGTTGCTTATGTCACATATTTAACACGAACGGGTTCAAATCAGTTTAAGGACCCGTTTGGAATAACATTAAAAAGTAACGAAATTACAAAAAACTAAAATAATAAATTCGGTAGCCTCTCATAGGAAGTACTTTGTATCAAAGCTGAATTGCTTTAAGTTGTAAAAATATTCTTTTATAACTGACCAATTTTAATGTCTAAGTTTCAAAGAGTTTGTGTTTGGCAAGATATCAGTAATTAAATGGGTTTCATGAGGACATTCCATACGGCATTTATACCTCGTCTGCATATTTATTCGGTAATAATTTAACGATAGATTCGATGATTTACTTAAATATGTATGTAATAACGATGGACACTGCCTAATTTCCAGATTGACTTGCGCTTATTTCAACACAAGATGGATACAACATACAATAGCTTCAACAACGCATGCGCAATAAAGAGTATACCCATACATATTTGCGTGGGTGTGCTTTTGTTATTGTCCCATCCGACGATACGCAAATTCCATACATATATGTGACCCCCCCACACACACACATCAAAATAATGAACAAAATATCATCTGCATTACATCGATATAAAGTATCTGTGGCTAACAGTACGTCAATACATGTATATATATTTATGCATATTGCAGATGCCTAATCAAGTGATTCCAAAATGTAAAGACAGAAGAGCACTCTACAATAATAATCATTGCAAAGTAGGAATGATACCTCAAAAAAACATCGGTAGTTTTGATTGGTCGGCAAGACATTTCTTATCTATTAAGGATCCCGTACCACTGACAAAAACTGAAACTAATCATTGGAAGTTGTTTTTTCGGGATGACATTAGAGTTGATAACACATTTCTGAAAAGAAAACCATTACTTACGGAACTTTTGAGGAAAAGATAATAAAGATGAAATGAACATTTCTGAAGGGAAAATCATACTTTATGGAAGTTTTTATGAAAAAATAATAAAGATGGGATAATCAAAATAAAATCATCAACAGTGTTCTCCGTGTAGAACTTAAGTGGGGCTTGACCATGATGCTAACCCTATACTGTAGATTGTTACACCTCCACTCTTACTTACCTCAGTGTAGAACTTAAGTGGGGCTTGACCATGATTCTAACCCTTTACTGTAGATTGTTACACCTCCACTCTTACTGACCTCGGTGTAGAACTTAAGTGGGGCTTGACCATGATTCTAACCCTATACTGTAGATTGTTACACCTCCACTCTTACTGACCTCAGTGTAGAACTTAAGTGGGGCTTGACCATGATTCTAACCCTATACTGTAGATTGTTACACCTCCACTTTTACTGACAGAGTTTTCAGGACAACAAAAGGGGCTTGGCACAATGTCGCTAGAGTTATATCCAAAAACGAAATGTAGTGTAAATACGAAAAACAGTGCAGTGGAACAAGGATCCTTAATTTTAATAAAAACTAAAAAACTAAAAACTTTAAAACCGGGTTTGACTGTAAGATCATCATTAACGTGATAAAATATATTGTAGTTGAGCAAAAGCATGCATTTATATTTCGATAATTAATTAACATGATTCGGTCAAACAATTACACAGGTTTAATAATAAATTTGTAATCGAGATTTTTGATACCAAAAAGTTGACAAGAAAAACGTCAAGATAAAAAACATATTTCGGTAAGATAATAGTTTCACCGGTATCAAACAATAAAGACAAAGCATACAAGTATTATCAATAACAAGAAAACGGGTTAAAAATGCACTTGAGGTATTTCTAATAGCAACGTACTCATGTGAACTTGTATGTAGGCTAACTCATCACCAAACACATGTTATGCAGAAATGCTGTTCTACGACGATTTACATATGAACAAGGATTGATGTCGGGACCCGACCAGTAAAACAATGCTGACAACAGAACATGTACAAAATGAATCATGTTTTAACAGACAACAGATTAACAAACACATTTATTCCAAACATTTCGTAATGATATTTACACGTACCAAACAAACAACTCTATACAAACTGCAGTAGCCATCATTAGATCCATAACCAGATTTACCACACATACTTAACGTTGACGATATTGTGTTTGCTTTGTTGATGGCGTTGTAGTAGTTGTTGTTTTATTTCTGGTGCTGTTGTTGAGTTGTTGTTTGATTTTAAGTGCTGTTGTTGAGTTGTTGTTTGATTTTAAGTGCTGTTGTTGAGTTGTTGTTTGATTTTAAGTGCTGTTGTTGAGT
>JAUMHH010001331.1:0-11557 GCA_032359455.1 Chlamys rubida
TTTTTTGTTATGAAATACACTTTTCCAAGTAGTTTTCTGATCGTCTGCAAATCCGACTGAATCGGTTCAAGTTTCTGAATTTCATAGAATTTGCCTTTGTCCAGTAGGGATTCACAGGCAATATGAATTCCATTGAATTTGCCTTTGTCCAGTTTGCATTCATATTGCCTATGAATGCCAACTGAAAGCAGTTCAATCCTTAAATAGGGACTTTGTGATTTGATGTTGCATTTTGTTGGCACTTAACAAAAACTTTCAATGCCTACACAAATATTGAAAGGTAAGCCGGGCTTAAAAGTAGATAAACCAATCTGTCAGCATATAAAAACGCGACCCTTTTGTGTTTTATTTTCCAGAATGAGGAATTTTGAAACCGAGTTGCTCAAACATTTTTAATTAGACAGAAGATATCTATTGTTTCAAACAAAATTCTGATCAACCATTCAGTTCAGTCACTCAAGAGCTTTCTGAACTCCTCTCAAACAAGCACACTAGTGATCCTTCCTAACAGACCGCCACCTTTGGCAAAATTTGCAACATCAACATACAACATAGAGAACTTTTGAGCATTTTTGTTTATCTTTATTTAAAAGTACATATTAATTGCAATATTGTATGGTACTTAAAATAAGTTCCTCAATAAACAGATGGTAAAGTTTTAGGAAATTTTTGACAATTATCACGCAATACATCTTAAGCAGTTTTTTTAAATTTTAAAAAGGAACATTTTTATTTTATAATCATGTTTTTCACAAGTCCAAAGGACCAGTCAGGTTAGGGGATTCACTAGCTGTAATCTACTAGTCCAGGACTAGCGGACTTGTGTTAGTGTCGACCCCTGATGGCTTCAAACGTAAAGTAAAAGGTCTAAGGATGAAGCAGACAGAATTAATATGCAGTGTAAATTGATCAGTACATTGTACATGATTTATAGTTTTAATTTAAGCTTAGTCAAACAACCTTTTGATTAAAATAGACTTCTTTTAATTTTTTGTTTGATAAATTGCCTCTGTAAGACCTAAAATTTTATGGTATAGCTATAGGCCCAAAATGCCCCCATAAGCAGCAAGGGAAGATACATAACTGCCCGCTGAGCGTTTTGTTTTTCTGATCAACCCCACATTGAAACATGCATAACTTAAGCCATTTTAAAATCAACATATGAGAATTGATTAAAAAGTTCTGATTAAAAATTTGTCAAATACCTGGTGAGAAATATAAAGTATAAAGTGCCAACAAAATGAAGTGTCAAAATAAAAGATGGACGTCTTTCGGCTATTCTATTTATCCCGTTATTCTAATAATGAAACATGCATAGTGACGGGCCATGGCCAACTTCCATGTGGAATTTGAGAAAGATCCCTCCAGTTCTTTCCTTGTAAACTTCAGCTCTTACATTTAAAGACAGACACCTCGAGGCCATTTTGATTAATGATAAGTCCCAAGATTAGATATGCACAACTACGGACCACTGATTACATACTGGTGAAATCTTAAAACAATCCCTCTAGTACCTTCTGAATGATAGCCCTAACAAATGTCTAATTCTCAAAATTCAAGATGGTTGCCCATCAGCCATCTTGGTTCTCTGATAAGTTACAACATGTATTATTACCCATTTGAGAAAAATCTAGGAATCTGATTGGTTAAAAACTACAGTGTACAGTATAGAAACCGCATTCGTAAATCTCAGGGGGTATACGAAAATCTCAGGGGGTATACGGTCATGTCACGTGATTCTCAGCAGTAATACGGTGGAATCACGTGATTTTACAAGGGGTATACGGGTCACGTGTCTTTGTATCTTGCGGCCGGGCAACGGGAGACAACTCGCATTCGTCGTCTGCTTCGCTGTTTACAAAATGGCAAAACGTTTCGCTTCGCATACTGATGAGGAAATACTCGCCAAAAGGGCTAACTATGTGCCACAAAACACACAAAAGTCGAACAGAGCTGTTAACATGCTGAGGACATATTTAAAAGAAAAGAATCAGGAAGAACAGTTTGAGGAATTTGATTAAACAAAACTAAATTTGTTGATTTATTTTATTGTTATTTTTCTTTGTTTTTAATTTAAAAGACTCAAAGGGGTAATAAATTCGTTACACAGATTTTTGGCAGGGTATACAGGAAATCGGCCTCAGGAAATACGAAACCCTTTAGGGTCATACCATCCCGTATACCCTGCCAAAAATCTGTGTAACTAATAATATGCATAACTACAAACCTGTCAGCCATCTTGGTTTTCTCATCAATTCAAAAATACAATATACACAACTAGAGACCATGGGGAACCTTCATGTGAAATTTTAGTTGATGATGATGGGCTAAAAACTCACCTAAGAATTCTCCTAATTCTTCATGCATGCTTGGGTGCAGAGCTCCTTGCAATGAAATGTATGTCATACCAGACTAGAAAAACAAAAATATTCAGAGGATATTTATTAATTACATAACTCATTTCATTAGAGCGAAAAAATGTTGTTTTTTCACGTCAGTTACAAAATTTACGGTATGTTAGCAGGTAAAAGTGTCTATTTGTTCTTTTACATAATGACATTTCAAACTTATTTTGTCAAAAATCTGTTTGCCAAAGGTTGGCGCACATGAAAATGTCTTTAGTACATATTTTCAGGGAAAATATTTTCTTCTAAACAGGAGGTGTTACCTTCTTCATTGGTTCTTGGTTAGATTGAGAAGAAAAAATCAATCTTACAAAGAACCAAGAAGATGAATCGATGGTGGGTGCCAAGATCCCTCTGGGTTAAGTTTACACTTTTAAGTTACAGATATTGTCCAGACCCATGATGCGTTCACCATGACTTAATGACATCTTGTAAACCCAGATTGGGGTAGTCAGACCGTGAAAGTATTATAACTGACAAATGGAAAGTTCGTTTTTAATAGAGTATCATGTATGATGCATATTATCTATACTTAAGGATCCCTGTCCCACTGAAATCTGTTTTTTTCTTTCTTATGCACATTTACCTCCCCTTGCAAAACAAGGAGACCCAATGGGCCTGCATCACTCGCCTGGTGTCAATCATATACTTGTAACCTTAAAAGTGGACTAAAATATAGCTACAGGCAGAATATCAATATCTATGACTCAAAGTCATCCAAAAGAACCTGTTAAAAGATATCCTGTTATCTCAGCATGCAACTTGCCAAATGTTTATAGAGATTAGGTAATTCAAATGTTTATACACATTTTACCATAAGTGACCTTAAAAGTGGGTCAAGGTCATTCAAATGAACAAACTGGGTAGGCCTTCATTTCAGCATGTCACCCGCCAAATATCAACATCCTAGGCCTTTTGGTTGATCAGGAGAAGTTGTTTAAAACATTTCACCACTTTTGACACATGCCAGCACGATACTGGCAAAATATCATCACCCCTGTCCTTTTTGTTATTCAGAAGAAGTCGTTTAAAGGTTTAAACATATTTGACCCCTGTGACTTTGAATATGTGTGAAGGTCATTCATTTGATTAAACTTGGTAGCCCTTCACGCTAGCATGATACTGGCAAAATATCATCACCCTTGTCCCTTTGGTTATTCAGAAGAAGTCGTTTAAAGGTTTCAACATATTTTACCACTGTGACCTTGAATATGGGTGAGAGTCATGATCATTCCTTTGAACAAACTCAGTAGCCCTTCATCCCTACATGTTACTAGCCAAATTATGAAATATTAACTTCCTAGGTCTTTCAAGGTTTTAAACATATTCATCCAAAGAAGAAGTTGTTTGAAAGTTTTTTAAGGCAACTGACCTCTGTGACCTTGAAAATAAGTCAAAGTCATTCATTTGAAGAAATTTGGTAGCCCTTCACCCAAGCATGTTACTGGCCAAATATCATCATCCTGGGCCTTCTGGTTATTCAAAAGAAGTTGTTTAAAGTAAAAAATTGATGCCAGATGGACAGACGATGAATGACAGACACCGCACCTTAGCTCACTTGGCCAGGTATTTTATGTTCAACTTAAAGCCTGCTGAGTACCATACCAGTTTATCAAAGGAGAACAAAAATACCAGTTGTATGAAGGACTGCATGTAAATCTGTTTGGGTGGATAAGTCACAAAGAACACAACTTTATTCTTAATGTCCAGCAATTTTGTAAATGGTTATGGCCTGGGGATCTCAACTGTTTTCATGTTATGACCTAGCGAGGTAGTCTCCATGGGTTGGTCTGGACCTGCAGGCATTTGTTTGGAAGTAGAAGAACATCAAATATTACGCTCTATTTCCTCTATTTGGCCCGCCTCGAGCTCTCTGCCCCCAGGGGGGCCACACCCTCCATTTATATAAAATTTAGTTGTATTTGCTTGCAGGCTCTGTTGCCCAAAGTTGGTTGAAATGCCTTCATTCGAATTAAAGGAGTAAGATTATTGTTTTTTTTATTATTTCCCCTATTGGTTCCCACCCCTCTGCCTAAGGGGGCCAATATACATGCCACATCTCACAGTGTGAGGCAAAATCTTACGGATTTTCACCTCCCATAATTCTCAAGGCATGGGACATGAAGTTATGGAAAGTCCTCAAAACAACTAGGACTAAGTAGCAATTCAAAGAAAAAAGATGACAGACAACGGACGGATGCTGCGCCATGGCGTAAGCTCACTTGGCTCTTCGTTGCAATTGATAGTGAAAACCCTAAAATTTTGTTTACCTTTTCCATACCAAAATGCAGGAACTGCATTCTCTTCTCTATCCTACAACAGAGGTAGAAAATAAATATGACACTACCTACCAACCTTTATTTCTCTTCACTCGCAATAAGACAATCAAAATTAAAAAAACAAAATCTAGTGGTGTAATAATATATCATACTATCGATAGATTGTGATTGTACACCTCTTGGTTTGATTAATCGATGACAACTACATAAACTCGATACCAATCGTCCAATTGATAGTTTCAAAACTACGAACAATTACAGTTTTCAATATCTCACCATGCCATTAAGAGTACTGATAATTCAGTGGTTATAATCACTAAGACACGCTTGGCTGCACTAACACAAGTCAAGCGCGGTAGTCACTATAAGATATTACTCTCAGTTGTATGTGCATTTTAATTGCATAAATGTTATGGTCTACTTTATACTCAGTGTTGTGGGAACATTTGGTAAACACGCTAGCAGATCAGCATGGCGACTAAAGATCAGCATGGCGACTAACTTGCATATTTAAGACAAACTAGAAAATGTCTGTAGGACATGAATGCCCCCTATATAGCAACCGTGACCTTGGCCTTAATCTTGGAACCCTGAAACACAACGATGCCTGACGTATACTCATACTTGACCTTTGTATAAAGTTTGACCAAAATCTGTCAAAGAATGAAGTTGCTTAGTGTTTACATTGAATCGGGACGGGACGGGTGTTTACATTGAATCGGGACGGGGCGCGACGGGACGGGGCGCGACGGGACGGGACGGACATAGGCAACACTATATGCCCCCCCCCATTTTATTTTAAAAATCACACTGTATTGAATTTAAAATTAGACACATTTGAAAATTCTATATTACATAGATATAATACCAATTGAAACAACAATCTCCAATTCCATACCCTTTAACTAAAATGAAACAGGATAATTGTTTTTTTCTTTAAAGAATTAGAAAAAGAAAGAGTAATTTTATATTTGTAAATCAAGGAAGGAAAATCATATAACGTGTAGGCATCATTTGCTTCATCTGCTATCCTTTGTATTGTAACTTAATGAAGGAATATCAGATATTTGGGAATTATACAGTATTCTGTAAAACCTATCAGAAGCTGAACACATTATGCTGAACTGACAAAATATGTTCACATGAAATAGGCCCGGGGGCTGGTAATCAATATCAAATAAGTTATTAGTTATCAGAGTCTTCAAACCGTTAAATTGATACGCAATGGAAGATAAATATCGCTTCCACTTAACATTGAGAAGATTTTAACTCTCCTGGCATTGGTGTACTAACATTACTGCAATGGGTTTATAGGGATTACTGTCTACCACTCTGTTCTATGATGCACTCCAGACATGATTCCATATTCTTGGTTGTCTCAGATGCTTAAAATTTGGACTTAGAAAACAAATATTATAAAACAAATAAAATATTTGTTTTCAAAAGTGCAATGGACATTCATTGTTCTATTTCCAACATTTAGTAACGTTAATATAATCGATCTACACTAAGGAGCTATCAGATGCTAAAATCTCAACAAATATGTGTTTTTTTCGTTTGTCACCAGTATATTATCAGTTGAAAAAGGTGATGGAAGAGCTATGTATTAAGCACACAATTCATAACAATTTTGCAAATAGACTTTTGTTATTACGAAAACAGTTATGCCATTATTTTTTACATCTAACAAAACATACTTATTTTCTTATAATTATTTACCACTACCGAAATAATAAAAAGACCATATATAGTTTCCAAACATCCTCCAGCTGAGAAAATACTATAAATTATTTGTCATATCAGCCATTCATGCAAATGTTCAATTAAATGCATGTCATTTTCTATTTTGGTAAAAAAAAAAAAAAAAAATCTGTAACAAAATTCATCATCACATGATTGTCCAAAATTTGATATGTATTCTTTGACGCAAACAATAAGTAAACTTATAGTGAATTCTAACATGATGCATGAAATATCTGGTATCCTGGGATTTATACCTTAACACTCACTCAATTCTCTAAGTAAAACTATTATTGAGCTGTCACACAAAATATTAAATACACTGCATCTGTTGTTTTGAAATTTAACTTGTATTGCTTACAGTAAGCATTGTACTGGAGCTGTAACATAATGCTGGAAATGTCTGGAATTTTTTATATTTATACTGCCAAGCTTATATCTCAAAGCCCACACCAAATACAATTATACTGAACAGTTACACGATGCATGAAACGTCTGGTATTTTGGGATTTGAACATATTGGAATGATTGCAAATATATCTCATTCCACAACAAAAAAAAATCAATTAGTTTTCTCACTAATGTCTGGTTCTGCTGACATTTAATATACAGAAAAGGGTCAGTAACCTTGAGATTCCTTTTAATATAGAATACATCAATTTGTGAAATGTCTAGGTTCTAGACAAATAGTTTGTATGTAAAGGGTTTGAGAAGAGTTCTGTTTTGCATTAACAGCATGCACGTCTTTGGACAAACATGTTGAGTACACATAAATCCAAGTTATAGCACATACACAACCTGTTCTCTTGGTAACAGAATGTTTTTACGCCACAAATGCTGTAAAACGAATATTGACGAGACTACTGCAGTTTTAAAATCCTGGTTTTTACAGTAAACAGCAGACTGCTTAGCATTAAACAACTTACCAAGCCTGAAGTACAGGAGATATTGCATGCACAGCCTGGGTGATGGGTTGAGGATGGTGCCTCTCATGCTCACACCAAATATCATACCCTCCACCAAAATGTTGCCTGCAAGCATGCTTAGGTAGCCGATAAGGTAGTACTTCAGGTTCACAAGGCCAACACTGCATTCTTTGTGTAGATCGAAGTCATAATTCCCTGTTACAACACCCAAGATTACTGTCCTGCAAATAAGCAAAAGATATTCTTTCAAGCTTGGAAGTTGGAAACATCAAGGAGTTTTTCAATGCAACTTTTATTTGTGAATAAAACTTGTCAAAGAGATTATATGACCAGATCTAAAGTGATAATTTCAGAAATAACTGCAGTATGTACCCAATGTGACAACTTATTATTGCTAATTCCGATACAGTATCAAGAAATTTTGTATTGCCACATGGCAAAATGCAAGGTATTTTGATCAGCAAAGTGATATTCGGTATTTTGATCAGCAAAGTGATATTTGGGGTCATCATGATGTTCATTCACATTACTTATATATTTTACCACCAAACATTGATAAAGGTTGCAAATATGTAAATTCTGAAATATTTCCTGTTGTGTAGGATGCTGAAAAAGTTGTTTTGCATCATGGCCAGATATCACATTTGCCATGACTACCTGCATGCAACTTCATTGTCATTGATACATTGGTCTTCAAAGTAATTGGGGAGATCAAACACAATTTTGCTTGAATTAATTAGCTACATGGATGGCATCAACATATCTCACACGGACTTACACCACATCTTAATACTAATGCAAGTTCCCAGTATATATATATCCACACTCATACTATATGTAGTAGTAAATCCTGATGGTATGGTACTTATGATTCTGTTTTCATTGTGGTCTACTCAATTCCAACACATTAGTGGGGAAATATCACTATGACCATTAGCTTAATCTGTTAGATTCATAAATCAATTCTACTCAGAATGCATTTTGTGATATTAATTCTTATAAGTAACATATAAGAAATTGGATGCACTTAGTGAGAATGGTAGAGGCATACAATGTATTTAGATGAATACTGAACCTCTTTGTGAGTAGGAAGCCTCAGTCACGTGTAGGAAATGTCAGATTTATTAACATGTATATAACATGTGTTTGCAATTACTGGTAAGAGTAAGGTCAAGTAGGTATAGGACCTCTCCACTGAACCACTGAGCTGGGCATTTAACTGGAAATAGCATGCACTAGTCTCTAAACACTAACCTTAGAAAGTTGATCCAAAGCAGACACTAATATTTACATCAACATTATTCTGAGATATAAAACAATTCTCTGAAATATTTCGAGGTCCATGGATTTTTGTTTACTTCAATTTTATGTGAACACCCTCCATTGTGCGACTACTGATCAGTAGTGACATCTATAAATAATTGTCTGCTGAAAAAAATCTATGTTTTTAATTATTTTTCTTCCCAAGAAACACTCTTTGTTGTGACGGTATTGTGTTGTTGTACAATACATGACGAACACTGTCCTATACTTGTACAGGAAATGTTTAAGCCTAGCTTAGAACTGTCAGTCCAATTAATTATACACTGTAATACATGTTTAAGCACAGACATAAAGTACATACAGAGAAAATAGCAACATCTGGCAGATATACTATACACTTACTTAATACAATGAGACTATTGTGACAATAACAACAATGGGACTGACACAAATATGTTTGATTGTTATCAGTTATAAATAGTATACCTAACAACAAGTTTGGCCGATTACCTACACATATTTATATTAATGCTTTATTTCATCTTTGACATGCAACCTTGCACCCATGCTCACCAACTGTGAGGATTTTGTGGCATCATCATAATAGCATCAAAGTGGAACCTTTTTTTACCTACATTTTGTAAATATAACCAATATTATAGATTCTACATGGAATAGTACAGAATAATCCAGGAAACCACTCGGGCACTCAAAATGGGAATCACTGGTTATAAGATCCAGTGACATAGCTTTGGTGTGCATCGTACACAGCTGTCTTTCCTAGTTGTACCAACATACTAGGTTTACTGATATCAAATGAGGATGTTACAGAATCCATTCAGAAATACAGGTACTAGGAGTCACGAGCATAGGTTAAAACGACCTAGATTCAGTTGTGACACCCTGTCTTCACTGGATCTAATGGCAACCACATACCAAGTAAGATAATCCAGCATGAAACAGCACATAATTAGAAAAGCTTTAAAAATGTTTTACTTGACTGAGGTCAGATATCAAAATATAGGCAATTTGTCTTATATATCAAGACAAGAAAAATCTCAGGTCCAACTGCCCGATCAGTAGATTTGGTCTTGTGAGTAAGTGAAAGTTTGTGTATAATCTCCTTAAAATGGACAAGACGAAACTGATCTATTGAATACTACTATATGCACATCAATATATATAAAACTATATAAAATAACTTTTGACTGTGAAGTAGAAATACTGTACAGTAAAGACTTGTTGGAGCTATTCGTTAGGAATGGAAAGAAATATGATTCAAATTGTTTTGTTGCGAGTTAAGAAAACCATTCAGAAAATTGCTCACCTCTAATAGTTTTGTTGATGTTATGAATATATACAAAAAAAACACATTTAGTTTTAAACTCAGACAAAATGTCTGTCTATAATGTCCCTTATGCAAAAACATTAGGATAGCATATCACAATTTTTTAAACATGACACTTAAATTGCATCAACAAGTGTAACATTGGTATGGAACATAACACGGTGTCAATATACCATGCCAATCCCTTTTAAAACTCATTGTATATTTCTAACAAAGGGATGAATTCATTTGAATCTTTCTCATGCATTTGTAACAAAATATCTGAAAATCTTTAAACAAGAATAACTCTAAATTTGTAATAAAGTACTCAGTAGTTTAATTATTTCTGGGATGTGATAAAAAGTAACAAGAGGCCCAGAGGGCCTGTATCGCTCACCAGTTTCTTTTGTTAAATGAAACTGACATATAGGTAACTTAAGACCAAATTTGGTAACTAGAACACAAGACATTTTAACATCTCTTAAACGGTTCTGAAGATATTGTTGTTTGAAACTTGAAATTTTAATTTTAAAGCTTTTAACCCATATTGACCTTTGACTCCCGACTTGCACTTAAAGTTGACTTTTGACCTCATTACTGTAATAAAGAAAACAATTCACACAACTGGTCTAAATAACTAGCCAAGTATCATGACTCTAGTCCAAATTGTTCTTAGGATATTGTTGTTTGAAGTTTTTAACATATTTGACCCTTGTGACCTTGAAAATAAGTCAAGGTCATGTTAATTAGGACACTTTATAGCACTTCATCCAAGGTACCTACTGGCCAAATATCATTACCTTGGGCCTAATGGAACTTGAGAAGAAGATTGTTAAAGCTTTTAACCCATGTTGACCTTTGACCCCCGACTTGCACTTAAAGTCGACCTTTGACCTTATTACTGTAATTGAGAAAAATATTCGCACTGCTAGTCTACATAACATACCGAAGTATCATGACTCTAGTCCAAATGGTTCTTAGGATATTGTTGTTTGAAATTTTAAACATATTTGACCCCTGTGACCTTGAAAGTAGGTCTAGGTCATTTTAATTAGGAAATTTATAGCACTCCATCCTAGGTACTTACTGGCTAAATATCATGACCCTGGGTATTATGGAACTTGAGAAGCAGATTGTTAAAGCTTTTAACCAAAGTTAACATTTGACCTCTGACTAGCACTTAAAGTTGACCTTTGACCTCATTATTGTAATAAAAAAAATATTTGCACTGCTGCTCTACATAACATACCCAAGTATCATGACTCTAGTTTAAATGGTTCTTAGGATATTGTTGTTTGAAATTTTAAACATGTTTGACCCCTGTGACCTTGAAAGTAGGTCTAAGTCTTTTTCTACTGGCCAACTATCATGACCCTGGGCCTTATGGAACTTGAGAAGAAGATTGTTAAAGCTTTGAACCCATGTTGACATTTAACCCCTGAATATCAATTAAAGTTTACCTTTGACCTCATTACTGTAATGGAAAAAAATATTTGCACTGCTGATCTACATAACATACCAAAGTATCATGACTCTAGTCCAAATGGTTCTTAGGATATTGTTGTTTGAAATTTTTAACATATTTGACCCCAGTGACCTTGAAAGTAGGTCAAGGTC
>JAUMHH010001342.1:0-11557 GCA_032359455.1 Chlamys rubida
CTAGGTCCCTGTGGTTGATATTACGAATTTCTAGGTCCCTGTGGTTGATATTACGAATTTCTAGGTCCCTGTGGTTGATATCACGATTCCCTAGGTCCCTGTGGTTGATATCACGATTCCCTAGGTCCCTGTGGTTGATATTACGAATTTCTAGGTCCCTGTGGTTGATATTACGAATTTCTAGGTCCCTGTGGTTGATATCACGATTCCCTAGGTCCCTGTGGTTGATATCACGATTCCCTAGGTCCCTGTGGTTGATATTACGAATTTCTAGGTCCCTGTGGTTGATATTACGAATTTCTAGGTCCCTGTGGTTGATATCACGATTCCCTAGGTCCCTGTGGTTGATATCACGATTCCCTAGGTCCCTGTGGTTGATATTACGAATTTCTAGGTCCCTGTGGTTGATATTACGAATTTCTAGGTCCCTGTGGTTGGTATAACGATTGTATCGGTGCCAACTGATGTACAATAAAACGTGTGTAGTCTTTTTAATTTGTAAACTTTTCTTTGTTCAGACGGGTTTTCTTTATCAGCCATATTTCAAAGTCAAAAATTTCTTTGTTTAAAGATCAATGAAAAAATCGATAATAGCTTTCATAAATCACATTTTCCATATGTTCAATTAAGTCTCAATAAGATGACGTCCGTAATTAGCTACAACCAACGTCGCGTCACCTGTGGTCAGTTAGGAAACCAAAACCATTCTGATAATCCTTCTTTCGTTTAGAAAACAACAACAGCATTAAAAAAACATGTCTGTTGACTTCATGAATCGTTTAAATTTAACCTACCATGACCTTTACTTTCTACCAAGGTCAAACGGTGATTTAACATAGCTTGAATTTTTTAATTTTGAATTTATTAGTCAGACGTTACTCAATAAAATGTTTGGCATACATTGATTTCACGCGAAGTGCGGTTCTTTTTATTTACATTTGTTAAGGAATTTTTCAGAATTATGATCAATCACAGGACGTGAAGAAGTTTATGATGTTACATGCGATAAAAACTGAACTGAAAAGTTTGAGCACGACGGAATCAATGTCTAAGTTTGTCGGAACCGTCAAGCCGCGGTTCTGTGTGTGGATGAGTAGCACTCTGCTTGCGTACACACTTGTTGATTCCTGCTGTGGCTAAAACGCACGCACACAACACAAAAAAACTTCCCAAGTATCGACAAAATATTGAAGGGGGGAACCTGAAACAGCGTGGTCGGAAGTGAATAGCGGCTCTGACGTGTAGGCTTACGACGACATGCCTGCTCGGATCAGAGGGGACAACAGACACATAATAAGTTATTCATTACTCTAGAAAGGAGACGCTAGTTGGATACTGTGGCTGTTCCACAGGAAGTTCAATGAAACAGATCGCTATTATGGCCCAAAACAGAGCTGTTCTGCAATTACCAGACCTTGGTAATCAATCACCCCTGGCACTAGGCGAGCCCGCTCCCGTGCCGCTGATGACAAATTCTGATTATTGTAGCACATGAGTAATACCCGCTAGCCTCGTAATCGTCGTTATCACTGCCTAATAAAGCTTCCGGGCAGTGTGAGGGACACTTCGATCCACGGGCGCCGCCTGATGACAACCACCTGTGGAAAAAAACTTCTCATCTCATCTAAACAGTATGGCACACTGACATGTTTTTTATTCATATTTCATGTACCATTATTAAACAGCGTTGTGAGCTAACATAAGTTTCCTTTTTCTGTTCCATTTATTACAGAATCAAATAATTTGTGTATTTAAATACAAAAAAAAATGTCAGAAACAACAATTAATAACAGAATTGTCATTGATGTTACTGTCCAATACTTTATGACGTCATCGATGCTTGGTTTTCCCTGCTGAGTGCATTTATTATCCAAAACTGATCGCATCGCAAGAGCAGGTTTTTTTTTAAAGTTTACTTGTATATTGCGTTAAGAATAAGTGACGGCCCCCTGTAAGTTTGTCATTGATTTACTGGGAAAATATCTTCACAAAGGTTCCCCCCGTTAGATCGCAGAGAAGAACTGCCAACTCTTGTAGACAGACTCTTGGCTTTTGATGAAATAAATGGCCTGTGATCTTATCGATAAAGACAGTTGGTTAGAGTATAGATATGCCCACAGACAGGAAGCTCCAAACAGCCACTAAACTTCGGATGGTCGATTTTTCGTTGGGAGTGCAACAAGTAGCGACGTGATCCATTCACCGAAAAGGGACGTCTGTAGCGCTTCAGCCCCGGCAGACGTGAGTGTTCTCTAAATCCCCCATACATTATTTATTTCCTAAACCATCTACAAATGTAGGAACACCGATGACTGTATGGCTAACTTGGATAAAGCGGGGAAAATCAATAGGGTGGGCTCCCGTCGGTGATGGCAAATGTGTACATTCCTCGGCGAGTGCTATTACATCCGCGCGTCCTACATGTTTGACCGAATCGACCTTCCGTGTGCATACGATATGGTGGTGTTCAAATGTCTCATCCCATCAAAACTGCCATATGTTATCAAATTTGGAAGAAAAAGTTCCGTCCGCTATTACACCGTGCTGCCATCGCGACCTCGCGCTCTGATAGGATGTCCAACTTCCTTCCAGCCAAAGCCACACGACAATCACTGCCACCGAATCGCGAGACGAGGTTCTCTGCACGAGGGCCCTTATCAACCAACCGGGGGACATTTGCATAAGCTCCGTCTTCAGCGAACGTTGCTTTAACTTTCAATTTCGATCTGGGTTTAAGATTTCAAAGTGGTGTGCAGTGTAGGGGCCTTACTACCGCTACAGTCAGTGATTGCCGCCAATGACGGCTTTCATCGGTTGAAAAAAAATCCCGAGCAGTATCAGATCTGAAACTCCAATGAGATCAAGCAATTGCGAATATCGCACAGGTTTGGGACAGATAATTTAATCATTAAACCTCATATTGATTTGAGCAAACTTTCCACCCTAATTTTGTTAAACCGTTATTGGTTCTCATGCGAAGAAAGAGAAAGAGAGAGAGAGAGAGGGAGGGAAAAAAAGAGAAACAAAAACTGGAAATCCTAACGCAATGCTTGTTTTTTTAGAGAACACCATGTTGCTTGGTAGTTTTACGAACACTTAATGTCTCCAGAGACCTGTATGATCTAAATAAAGCGTTTGTGATGCTTTAGGATTTAACGTAAGGTTGTAAGCCACTGTCGAGTTCCCCTGGGCCCTGCAGTAGATGTTCGTATAGTAGAGGGAATACACATCTTATTCTTTTGTGCCCTATTTTTATGACGAGGAACAAGAAGAGTTAAATCAAATCAACACTGTATTGTAGGGTTATTTTATGAATAAATGAGCAGGATGAAAGTGAATGAGAAGCCAATCTCCGTCAGCGAGTAACGTGGTATAAACATCTACTTTAACGGTATCCTAGGGACAATAAAGAACTGTTCGTGCACAAATTGCCCATTACCTTCTGGTTCAAACTCACGCCAGTAGACAAGACACTTACCACACAATTTTATCGCAGTAAATATAATATCTATTTGTTTCCGTGTACGGTGTGTGCTCTCATTGGGTTAAAACAGCTGTAGTAGAATTGAATCTACATAAATAATATTAGACTGATTTACTGTTCTTTTTCAAATGACAAAAATGAAAGGTAGCGCTTGGATATCAAACACGTATTCAACAAGGGAGAATGTTCTCCTCATTTTGAGCGTGCTCTACTGTACTGTATGGGCCGGTGTTGATATTACCATCTGATAAGAAGGGATCACCAGCTGTGTAGTATATTCATCATAAAACAAACGTGATGTTTCGGTCGGCACTTTAGATACTTGTTAAATATTCGTGAATTATATGTTAATATATATAATGTAATTGACCTTTTTACAATTGTTTACTTGTCAGTTTATGAATTCTCCTTCTGTGACAGAAGCTTATGTTTATGTATGTATGGTACGTCTTTATAATGGTCCCTGTTACCCTGTATAATGGTCCATGCTACCCTATAAATTGTCCATATGGTCCCTGCTACCCTGTATGTGGTCCCCGCTAACCTGTATGTGGTCCCCGCTACCCTGTATATGGTCCCCGCTACCCTGTATGTGGTCCCCGCTACCCTGTATGTGGTCCCGTTACCCTGTATGTGGTCCCCGCTACCCTGTATGTGGTCCCCGCTACCCTGTATGTGGTCCCCGCTACCCTGTATGTGGTCCCCGCTACCCTGTATATGGTCCCTGACTGTCACAAGTGGATCAGTCCTAACTGTAACGAACTTATTTGTACTTCCCCAGTAAAACGTCCCCACAGAACTCCCACGTGCAGATGCGTCACAGTTATACGACCGGATATACACGGCATCCGCAAGTATAGCGATTATGATACCTTGTTCATAAAACACATACATGTATTTTACTGATTTTTACTGGTCATCGGGAAATTGCTGCAATTGAAAATAGTTATTAGTATATGGTCCTCAAACGTTGAAGTACCTGTACATCGGACACCTACCAGGTACCAAAAACCAAGCAAAGTGGGTGAAGATACCTGAAAGCGAAAGAGCTATTTTATAACTATTTAGTACTTGTTACCGAATCCTTGTTCAGCATGTATTTGTATATAACAAGCATGGTAATATCAGAAATATTTTCATTTTGAACCACGGAACCGTATATTGCGGGTGCCAGCGCTGTCATTGGTACCCAAAGAAGCAACCGTACATGTCCGATATTGACCTGGAGTTTGTACCTGGCTAATGGTATTAGACTTCTGCGGTGAGAATCTTATATAAGAAACGGGACTGGATCAATCGCCGGTGATCTGGTTATAAAAGGATCTGTCTAAGCGGAGTTGGAGGTTTGAATCTCTGTCTTGCCTGTGTTATTTGTATTCATGTTACATTTGACACCCAAATAAATATACTGGCAGAATATCATATCTACTTTGGATTATAGGGGTCGAAAACTCTGTAAGCTAAACTGTACCAAACGTGGGTATCCTCTAGGAGTCCCATAACATGTGGAATGTTGGTATAGGTATATAGGTACAATGCTTACCCCGTAGGAGCCCCATACGATTTACCTGTGGCTTTGCGAGACTAAGTGCCGACAGGGCTGGGATGTTCGGCGCGACACATGTGAGCCCCCAACTTCAAAGCCAAACAAGGTACGTTGATGCAACAGCTGGACATATACGGGCACACCACAGTCCACAGGTATATCTGTGCTGTGGCTTAGGGACATATGTGAATATTTATCGGCACATGATGATGCAGAAGTACCTACGAAGCTTGTGTAGCGTGACACTTCCATCATGATCCGATGTCGAGGGCTCCCGGTCGGATGGGAGTTCCGTTGTTGCCCCGAGTCTGTTACGCTGGTAGCAAATTCTCCTCCTCGCTAAATTAGCTTTTAGTGATCTCTGTTAAATATGTATGTCGACATAACATTCTCGTTATAATGAGTGCTAAGTCTTTGTGATAACTTTCTGCACTCATCGATTTTTCCGCCTGTATCCAAAATATGATCTAGGATTTAATCTTTTCTGGGACCTGTTAATATTTTATTAACCGTTTCGTTAGTGAAATGCCCCTCCTTCACGCGGAGGCGATACATAAAAGCCATTTATATGATTTCAATAAGTTGTGCCCCTGTTAGAAAGCACGATTACAATTGGTGTTAGGCCGTGGACGGGCCTCTATACAATGCGCCGTATGTTCACCGTGGTGCCTCTCAGGAAGCCAGCAGTAAATCTTAACTTATTTAGCCGAAGAAAGGCTTTAACGGATGTGTTATGGATACTGAAAACCAACAAATAATTAATGATTTCGAACTTTGCGCTGAAAATACATAAAGAATCACTCAAGTTGAGTGCCATGTTTTACAGGGCGTTCACATTGGAGATGTAATTCGGCTTATTTAAGCTTTGTTCGCGGTCACATTTGTCTCTTATACATAAAGTATGTTGAATATGATGGCAACAAGGAGAAGACAATATTTATACATTGTGAAGAAACACAGATTAATGATAAAAATGTGGATTAAACGATTCTTCACGCCGCCATTTTACATTGACCTTGACCTTTAAACTAACCTTGACCTTAGTCCTATAAATAAATTATCTGATTAAAGAGCAGCCGCATAATTAACTCACTTCACTTTTTAATTAACCCAAAATGTTTGATGTGATAAGTAATGTTCAGTATTAAACGCCTTGGACTTCCCGGTTTTGTACGTACACATCCGTGTTTTGTGTACATAAATGGCTGTGATATTCCCGTGATTGTGGTCGTAATGCCTTGTACCTATCATCTTGTGTTCCTTCCCATTCTGTGTTGTTTCAAAAAGATTGAGCCAGTACCAATATTTAAAGAGGATTGCTTGATTATCGTCCCTCACAGACTTGCATTAAGATCAAAGAGGGACCTTATATGGATTCTCGTGCGGGGAGTGGGGAGCTGTTCTTAGAGATCAGGTTGTCGTGCAATTACCGTCTAGCTACGGACGTTCTCATAGTGTAATGGAAAATCTGAAGCCTCTTTGATTGCAGACTCCATATACTGCCATCCCCTTTGCACCTCTGATGATGATGCTGGCACGCACGACGTTTTTAGATAAAGGCTTTTACCTGAGGACAAATCACCAAATGTACCTGTGGGAATTGGTCGAGTTTACCTGTTCCTGCGGCCGAGTTATTGATTATACACCTTAATAACCCCATATTTTACTTACTTTTGTTGGAGCTAAAATCATGTTCACCTTTGCGGGACTTGTTGCTAAGGCGACCAGACTATCATCTGTTTTGTCGCACCTTGACTTGGTTACCGTGCTTCGGCAGATTTACTGATTTCTACGTCTAACTCTGCACACGGCACCACAACTTTTTTTTAACATTGATAACAGAATCAGGTACCGCGTGTCGCTAAATGTCATTTTACTCACAGACCGGGCTGTTTAGGTAAAGGTGTAAATGGCGCGCTAACCAAATAGGAGCCCCAATCATGTACACCATCAGCAACGCTACATAAGTACTCCCAAAACTGTGCCAATTCTTCCCTCTCAAAGGTTTACGCTCTCTCAAACGTAAGTGTGTATTACACTTTTCCCCCACCCTGGGGACACTCGAGGTGAGATTTGGGCCGCGGTGACAGCACTGGAGGTGGATACAAATGGCGGCGAGGTGATGGGTCCCCACGCCGACCCCGTGTACCACGTGCGGCCTAATGGCGGGACAGTAAAGGCATAAAACAGGAAAATAGGGATAACTGCAATAAGAGCATTGCTCTCGCGCTCATAAATACTCCGAGGTATTACGCCCAAAAGCGGTTGTTTGCATGCACATGTTCTGATGTATTTCGTGATCAAAGGTTGTGTGGCATGCATGATTGATACCGCAGTTAGTACACACCATCTCTGACATCGTATTTACGCCAATGCAATTCGTACCGATATAATTGATTCCTGATATACGTTCAGTGTGATGTACAAATTGTATGTACAATCTAAGGTGATATACATATAATCACTTAATAATTGTCTTGTTCTAGAATCACTTAATAATTGTCTTGTTCTAGGAAATCCAAGACATTTGCGATAAGCACATACTTCAAAGACATATTTATCAGAATTCAAACTTTTGGGTCAGTGTTCTTTTCGTTCTACAGTGGTACTTTGCTGTAGGGACGGTGTAACACACAGAAATAACAAGTTTTGGCAAAAGAAACCGACTACAGAGGCTTGCTGTATTGACAAGGGAAAGAGGTGCATTGTACTATATAGAATATTTTTGAAAATTTGGCAGCCTGCTTTGTTTGCACGATCCTTGTGTGCGACGGTGGTAGGATCAATACAGCTCCCCCCTGTTTCAAGCCCCTTCAGGTTGACGTAAAGCGGATTGCCCTGCCTCGCGGGGTTTGGGGATAAGGGACGTCCCCCGGTGATTTTGGACCGTCAGACACCTGCACGTCCCCCGATAAGGTCAGGACCGACGGGCTAATCGGCTTTCATAGCCATATTTGATTAAATATGGAGTTCACTCAATTAATCCACGCACATGGAGCGAAACATGGTGAAACATTCAACTCGGTGCACAGCTAATGCTTTAGTGACGGGAACGAGACAGTATTTCTGCGCGTATTTTAACCTGAAGATGAAAATTAAACAGGATTTCCAAAAAAAGAGAATTATGCTGAAGGTTGACTCCTTTTATCCGTATATTTTACTGATACACAGCTTTAGTATCCATGTGAACCTATATATTTAATGTAAATTGTTAACTTCGATAACAGTTGCTATCCTTATAATATATAACTTAGTAACAGTTATCATTATATAACTTAGTAACAGTTATCATTATATAACTTAGTAACAGTTGTTATCGGTATATTGTTTAGTAACAATTGTTATATTGTTTAGTAACAGTTGTTATCGGTATATAACTTAGTAACAGTTGTTATCGGTATATTACTTAGTAACAGTTGTTATCGGTATATTACTTAGTAACAGTTGTTATCGGTATATTACTTAGTAACAGTTGTTATATCATTATATTACTTAGTAACAGTTGTTATCGGTATATTACTTAGTAACCGTTGTTATATCATTATATTACTTAGTAACAGTTGTTATATCATTATATCACTTAGTAACAGTTGTTATCGGTATATTACTTAGTAACCGTTGTTATCGGTATATTACTTAGTAACAGTTGTTATTGGTATATTACTTAGTAACAGTTGTTATTGGTATATTGCTTAGTAACTTTTGTATATTAGCATATTACTTAGTAACAGTTGTTATTGGTATATTACTTAGTAACAGTTGTTATTGGTATATTACTTAGTAACAGTTGTTCTTGGTATATTACTTAGTAACAGTTGTTATCGGTACATTTTTTAGTAACAGTTGTATATTGACATATTAACAGTTGTTAACGGTATATTGCTTAGTAATATGTGTTTTTGATATATTGCTTAGTAACAGTTGTTTTTGGTATATTAACTTAGTAACAGTTGTTTTTGGTATATTAACTTAGTAACAGTTGTTTTTGGTATATTAACCTAGTAACAGTTGTTTTTGATATATTGCTTAGTAACAGTTGTTCTTGGTATATTAACTTAGTAACAGTTGTTTTTGGTATATTAACTTAGTAACAGTTGTTTTTGATATATTGCTTAGTAACAGTTGTTCTTGGTATATTAACTTAATCAAAACTACATAAACTCTACCGACACAATCTATTGTTGGCGTTTCTTAAGCAATCGGTTTTTTCGGCTAAGGAGATAATTATGAGACATTCCCTACTTTTCAATCCGTCCAAAATTAATTTCCTTTTGTCTGTTTTAATGAACGACATTATTATTAAAGCTGATTATAGTTCAAAATATCAATGAGTAGCTATTATATATTTAAGCAACTTGAACACTTCTGGGAAATTAAAAGTATCTTCCGATCATTTAAGATGTGCCTAAAGCTATTCGCGTTCCGACGAAATGTCTTTTCTTTTTAATTTATTGTAATAATTTTCAAATCAAAACTTTTTAGAACAAATATTGCGAAATAAACATCTGACGAGGCCAATTCCAATGTAATATTAGAAGCAACTATAGGTAAAAGCTGGAGGCAAACCCCGAGTGTATTGTCTTTCGAACGATTAAAAAATAATTGGGGGAAGGGAGGGGGGATTTCTTTATTGGTAGTTGTTTTAAAAGCCAGTTATGTGTCTGGAAGACTGTCACAGTTAACTCCTGGGTGTGGGTTACGCGTCACGGAATAAGAAGTAGGTCCAAGGTTTTTTTGGATTGTAAATTATTGGCTGGAACCAAGTTAGCATAAGGTAAATCCCTACCTGATACCGGATAATTAAAAGCACGAGCCATAGGTATCGTGTCGTCTGCTTCACTACCTCGGTGGACGATCGATGAGATGGTTGGAGAAGAACCATTATTCACCGGTCGTCACAAAGGACAGAGAGTCGGCGGAGACGTGCCATACGCCGATGCTGGGAGTTTTTCCAAGATTCAATTTGTTCGTCCGATTTTTTTGACAATTTGTCATTTAATTCGAAGTGTGTGCTGAACGAAAACCCTATTTTTTTGTAAGGGAAGTGACATTTTCATACGTCCATGAGCGCGTTAAAGCTGTCGTTGTAGAATGGAAGAATTTGAGACAGGTAAGGGAGAAGGCGTTTTCTTTGCTGGAAAAATCGATATTTTTCGATAGGTGAGCACTGTACTGGTTTTTACAGGTAACGCGTTAAGTGGCAGGTAGGAAAATGAATTGGATTGGTTACCATGGTAACGGGTATCTGTCTCGGCGGTAGCTGAGTCCACGGGATTAACCTGGCGGTGAGCGAGGATATGGAAAGGTGGAGAGCTTCATCGGGAGCCGAGATCGGAAATGGGATTGTCGGGTCTGCGAGGTGCCATTAGATGTTTACACGATAGCTCAGACAGACCGTTATATATCCCTGACCGTCATTAGGCAGTTGTTATGATGGAAGTCACAATATTGTTTTAATGAAAACATTTTCCGTTTTTATGGGCTTCCTTTTTTCTTTTTTTTTTTTACCTTTTGACCATTTATTGAGTCTTGGTTGTGTTTATAGACCAAACCGGTGAAGCTTCCTCTTTTCATGTCGTTATAAACTGAAATGCCACAAACTATTTTCCATTTTAAGATTTTGCCTGTTTCATCAATTAAATGAATTTGCTGGGAAAGTCTGAAGCGATTAAACAATTTGTTGTCAAAAAATTCCTTCTTTGTGAATTGAGTGATAAACAGCTTTTGTTAACACAGAATTCGAATATTTTACCTGTGCTAATGATTCTCATGTAATTGGGTAACATATCTACCTGTTTGCAGGTGTTCTATTGTAATCACACGTAAAACAAATGTCATACCTTTATTGTAATCCGCTTCCTATAGATCTGTAATCGATCCGGCACGAGGAAGGCCAAACGTGATCTGACGTCTAGTCCGAACAGGTGTTTATATGTAGTGTCATCTATCACTGGTATTACTGGTATTGTTTACACGAACTATGTTTATCACAGCGTATATCAATGTATCACTAAATTTGTAGTTTTTAATATCACTACACACATATATCACTACACCAAAAAAAGTCACTTCACACATAAAATGATATCAATGAACACTCTTTTTTTTCAATGCCTCCGCTAGGGGTCGAACCCGGGACCTCTGATTTGGCTACTGTAGTCTGAAACGCTAGAAATTCTCCCTAATCGAGCCGGTAGCGGCTAGTAATTTACCAGGGTGAAATATATGAGGCCACCTATATATTTGACACAGGCTTTGGTTGTACTTTACTTCAAAAAAGTTTGTTTGTAGATACCCTGTATTTGTTTGTAGATACCCTGTGTTTGTTTGTAGATACCCTGTGTTTGTTTGTAGATACCCTGTGCCACGTCCTATGTCGCAAGCCGTAGAAACACAACTTGTATCCTCGATACACACTGAAGTAAAAACTCGGCTGTCATATTTGTTTGATTGTTTGATTTTGTTTAACGTCCTATTAACAGCTAAGGTCATTTAAGGACGGCCTCCCCTGTGTGCAAGATGCATGC
>JAUMHH010001353.1:0-26214 GCA_032359455.1 Chlamys rubida
TCCTTCTTGCAGCAAGGGTGTCCCAACCAAGTTCACAATAAAGTTTATAGTGTGAGGTTCCTTTACGCAGTCCTGTATCAATGAAAGTGTCTAAAAGTCCTTTACACTATACATCGTCTTATTAAGCTGTATATAAATGTACATTAAAGGATATTTTTACCAAACCTTATTTTAAAGAAACCTTATTCCACTGTGTTAGTTGATAACGAAATATAGTAATCAAGGCTTTGCAACCACGTTTATATTTTCTATGATAAAATGAAAATTCCTTCCAGTGTTGTAGGACTTCAGAGTACTCAAATATAACGTTCAAATATAACCGAGCGAAATCCTCTAATTACATTGTCTTTTTGATGGAGTATGGTATTTAGTAACATTCGGTAACACATATTTATTAGTTTGCATATTTTTTTTCTTCAGCCGCTTTTTTGTTTTTTACAGAATTGTCTCGTTAGCAATGACCACGAGCTAACAGGAAGATGTGAGGATGCCCACGTCAGTACAAAATACCTTCATTGTTTAAATATTGTTTTACTTGTGACTTGTGTCAGAGCCACCTACCTTATATTTAACACCTTCATTGTTGAACATTCCGTTTTATCTGCGACTTGTGTTAACACCACTTCCTTTATATGAATATTTAACAAGCTGTATGTAGAGATTAATTTCAATAAATAAAGCATGTTCAAAGAACCATTCTCAACAAATATTTTTCAAGTACCTCAATTTCAAACTCTTTCTGAAAGTCGATGTCCAATGTAATAAATATATAGCATTAACTGCGTAAATGAAAAAAACAATTGCAGTAAATATGCGGAGATATTATTTATTCTTGCGATCTGAGCGATAGAAAATTGAATTAATTTGCACTTTTGTTATCACATTAATGAAAAAGGATATGCCGTTACGAGGAGTGCATGTTGAATATTAGCCATACGCCTTACACTAACTTTATTTTACATTAAATTGGCATATATTTATAATTAAATTATTCATATTTCATTGGAGATAACATTTGTTATCAAACTGCCGACTAATGACTCATTTATGTTTACGTTGTTGACATAAGCGCTTTATAGGACGTGTATATAAAACATAGCTATTCATACTAACTCAAAAATGGAATAAAACACTCAATATGTAAATGCTTATCTATATATGTTTGCTTTTAAATAAAAACATAAGGACATCCTTCTTTTTTACGATATTTGTCAATTTTTCTCAGCACTAAAAAAAACCAAAACAAAACATGTTTCTTATTCTTAATGGTTTTAGTAACGATGTGTTTACTATATATAACATGTCTGTTTTGATGTTGTAAGCTTCTAAATAGTAGAAAATGAGTCCTGCTAACAATATATATCAACTAAATTTGAAGATTTTATCATCAAGATGTTATCTTATGTTTTTTTTTTAAATAATCGTAGGTATGCGATGATCATTTCGCATGCAGTGCACACCATCAGCCTGAGCATGGCCCTCACCACGAATGCTGCTGTAAAGACCAACATTGTATCGACACCTTTAAAGGTAGGTATAGGGCGGCGTTAAGTTTATGTCATAATTAGAAAAGAAAAAAAATGTGTTGTTTTATAATTTACTTAGAGAATAGTAGGAAATACACATAAAACGTAACAACAACAAAAACAACAGAATCCTAAATCCGAATCTTAATATATGAACCTCATCCAAGTGGCACATATCATAAGAGGACCATCTGAACCTCTTATTTCATATGAATATGTGCAAAATATTATTCTGGTCCAGATCTGGACGTGATATGAACAACATACTTCGATGATCTTAGTATATCGCTTATACGTCAAATCCTCTTGCAAATAATGCTTATTTTAACTCCTTTTTTATATGCGCTGTCATATTTGTTTCTGTTGTTTTAAACACAAGGAAACCAATTTGAAGCGAAACAATTATTTGAAATATGCATCAATATTTTGGATAAAAAAGTACTCATATGCAAAGAATTTCGATAAAGTTTTACTCAGAATAATATGAATTTTGATATTTGTTAAAAACAATTGTTTTTACATTAAAGTTAGTCAGTCTACAACACCATTGACCTGTTATGGAGAAAGATGTGACTCTTTTCATTCGGTAAGTGTGTTGACTGTTTGGTTCTGTTTTGGATGGTTTAGTATAATCACTGCCTATTAAAATACACTTGGGATATATTTGCTTTTAAAAAAAATCCTGATGTTTTTATTTCTATTATGCCACCAACAAAATTGAATTTAATACTTTTTACGTGTGAAATATCAGAAATGATCTGTACGATAAATAAAAACGTTTACTTCACTTCAGTAAGGTCCAGTATCGATTTGATCTCGACCAGTCAAAATGGTATTTTCTACTTACTGCTGCCTAGTTTCTGTTCGGTAACGGGTAAAGCGATGGTAGAATAGCTGGTTGTTTTTGTATAATTTTAGAGTATATCATAAGTTATTAAGATAATGACGGGATTGATAACATTCTTGTAAGCAAAACTTTCCAAAGGTAGAATAACTTTGATTCGTCTTTTCGAAAGTGCACACAGCCGTGTTGTTAAGCATGACCTCATAAGAACATGGTGTCAAATTTCAAGATATTAACTCCCGCACTTTATTTATCGTTTTACTGTTTAAAGATGAAATAAATGGAACTTTAATGGTTTTCACGTTAAATTTCTTATTTGTTTCACTCGTATAGCAATTATACAGATATTTTCATCTTTAATATTCTGACATTCAAGTGAAATATTTATGCTTTTTCACGAGAAACCATTAAATATCCTCTAAGTACCGTGTACATTGCAAATATAAGCTACGCACACAGATAAGATAATGTATTGATAACCATTAATAATATTTTGTTCTGTTATTTACAGATATGTCTTGTCAACAAGGAAGAACACGTTTTTACCGGATGGTGTGAGGCACCTGAGGTCAATATATCCCTATCACCTGTTCAATGTGCATATTATTAAAATCTATTATTTTTATCGTTGGATATTTTAGCAGTGTGGCGGGTTTAAAGATTAAATGTATAATAATAATAAACGGAGTTGATTATGAAAATAAAATCCGTATGTAATTATTATATACCATTGCCACATCGAATTGTCGTAATTAACTATGTGTGCACATTTAATAGTTTGAAAACGAAATATATATGTTTTTGAGTTTTATACCAAAGTAATTATAAATTATGCTGACTACTAGAAATGGGTCAGTTTAATCAATAACTTAGATTAATTAAAAACTTTGGCTATTACTAAATCCCCGAAAAATATTTGAAAGTCTTTGATGGACAATCTTAGTAAACATAAAGTATCGTCTATGAATGACATTATTTAATGTCAATAGCCACATGTTTTGAATCAATTAACAAATACGACCACTTACTTTATGTTATACAATGTTTTAGCACTGTCACCGCCATAATAGATGTACTGCAAGTCACCAGACGGTACATGGCCCTGAACACGAGTGTTGTTGTTACGATCAGCAATGTGTCGACAATCTTAGCAGCGGTAAGTGCTCATGATTCTAATTCAATTTTTACAACAATACTCGATTTAAGATCTTACTAAAATGGCAATGCAGAGGGGGCAAGAACAAGAAATTACAAACGGAACAACATAAATGCTTTACAATTTAAATTTCTTTTATGATTAAAATGACATTTTATATTAAATATGTTGTAAATTCTGTTGCTTCCATTTAGAAGCATTTACAAGGCAAATTTTATTTCAAAAATAAATTAGAGCATCTAGAAATTTATATTACATTTTTTCAATAGAATCTATGGAGAAAATTATATCAAGAAATATATGGAGAAGTAATAATTGTGCTGTTTATACACTTTAATTAATCTAATCGGATATTATTAAGGAACATTTTATTTATTACGAAGAATAACATTTAAACAAGACTGACCTGTTTATGTTTATTTATCATCATTTATTTTAACTTACTTCACCAGGTACTATTCAACATTCAGGGAGTTTTCTAAAATGCGGAGGGCAAACCTGTGATGCGCACAGACCGGTAATTTATATATCAGTGACTTAACTGAGAAGCAATAAAAAAGTACAAAAATCTTATCTGAAAGCAATCTTACATTTCTAAATATTGTTTTACAAGAAATCGCATGTCTGATGCTTTTTGTTATACTTATCGCTAGAAATACAATGTGTCGAATCATTTATTTATTTAATTTTTTTATTATTTATTTATTTATTTATTTATTTATTTATTTGATGCCTATAGTAAAACAAAGTTAATAATAGTTTTCCATGTTTTTGATTTGGGACTTTTCCATCTTTTTCATTTTTCATTTTTTTTTCCAGGAAATGAATTTAAAAAGAACGACAATCGTTATCTAGAGTGTTCCGAAACAAGTGAAGATCAAAAATATAAGGGAAGATATGTCTATATAACCCTTTGTAGTCTTAAAACACACTTACTTCAACTTTTTTGTAAAAGTCCTTGTAAAGCATACCTTAATAAAGTTATTATATATGAATTTCAAAAACGATAATGGACATTTAAAAATGTAAACCATTTTGTGTTGTTAACGTTAATCCTACCTTTTTCCCATACATACCCCAGTATTGTAGGATACATATGGACGATGGTCACTTGACGGGGCACTGCATGGAGGAGTGGGTAGGTAATCTAAACATTGATATCAACTTATCAAAGTGTATGCGCAACCATTTCAGCTTCTCTTCGATGAATGTTGTGAATTAAAATAAAAGAGGAAAAACAAAACACGAACCCTGCAAAACGTGAAATATAATATTACTAAAAATAGATAAAGAAACAGTGTTTGTCATATCTAAGTGTCAGTTTAAGTAACCAAATACGTGAAAATAATGTCCCAGTGACGAAAATGCCATAGCTCATGGTTTAAAAGAAAATCAATAAATATGTTCTTCAATTTTGGACTAAGAAATGTGTTATCTAAGATATTTATTCTAGATATACAACTTAATGCCTCTTGTCCTTGTCTTGTCTACAGAAATGCATGGAACACCACCGTGGGATATGTAGAAGTGTATCCGACACACATGGCCATGAAGGTTGTTGCTGCCAACACGATACTTGCATAGACACTATAACAGGTGCGTGCTCGATTTGATAACAAAACAATTAACACAAACATACAAAATCGATAGTGGTTTCAGTGAAAATTGTACTTTACATATTTTGGGTCATATAATAAATTCGATTAAAATAATGCTAGTTGTGGTTTAATAAAAATGTAAGGTGACCTAAATGTTGTATGTTTAAACTTTGCTATCAATAAGCAATATGTTTCGTCTTCTAGATCTTTTTGTTTGTTAGACTTTTTCCGGATCATTTAAGCTTTAAACACAATGTTTTAAAAACAAGTTTTGTATGTTCTAGGTACCCATCACGCTAGCAGCAATCATACATCTAGTAACTCTGGAATATTTGTGAAAGATCTACAATGTTCCGAGTGTAGTGATATTGCAACCCAAACCTGTGTTCACGATCATTTAAAATGTGGTGTGAATGAGGTCTGTAAAATAAAGCATACTCTACAAGGAACAGTGTCTACTCAATGTGAATCAGTAAGTACATATCAGTGTTCAAGCAGATATGAGGAAAAATTAATGCATATCATATATCAAATAAAATATGCAAAACTTGTAAAATATTTCAGCTACGATTCATCATAATGACGGTCAGCCTTAAAATAAATATTGAAGGAATCATTTTTTAGCTTTAAAGGGGAAATATTAAGTCATCCATCCGACTGAACGGATTTCAACATTGTAATTTGAATAGTGAAAAGCAGTTTAGCCATCCTTACTGAAATGTATACCATTGCCTGGAAATTATCGAAATTCAAGATGGTTTATGTGAAAGTTAAAATTTGCAGATAAACACATCTTGTAGGCATGATAATACAAAAAAAAATGTTCATTCCATTTCATTTTAACGCACAGTTATGATCTCTTGTAATAGAATTAATTAATTAGATAATGCCTAAACTGTAAGAACAGTTTATTTTAAAACAATTTCATTTGCAGATCATGCAATGTGCTAGAGACAAATTTGCGGACGCGAATCAAAGACAAACACTGTGCTGTGGCAGTGATCAGTGTACAACGAATGCAGTCCATAACATCACAAGCACAGGAGGCATGTAGATTCACTATACGATCCACCGAATTAGATAATTATATTAGTCTAGGAAAATATCCCTCACTCATTGGTGCATGGCTACATATTGAAAATATGAAAAAACTGGCCCCCTGGGACCGTTTGTTTTTACTGCAGAAGCATATTTTTTTTTATTTTTTTTTCGTTTTGTTTCGTAAATGAATTGCACATTGTTCATAATTAATTTGAATTATGCTCTTTTACCTACTTCTACACTTTCCCTTTTTTATCAGGCCACCTGACTTGTCCCATCTGTAACAATCAATATCTTGGAGATTGTCATGGTGACCATCTGTGTGATGCAGGACACTCCTGTATGTTTGAAGCCCAAAACGGGCGTTTGTCGACGAAATGTGTAAGTTGACGATGTAGTGTGATAAAAATATGGCTTTCATATATACCTTGCCTCTGGACTAAGGTTCTCTGGCAGACATAGATATCTCGGGCTGATAAAGAATCTGATTTGGAAAGAGGCATGTGATATTCTTCTCATCTTATACTTACTTTCTAAACCTTTTTCTTGCAATAGTTTTCAGTGAACATTTTTTTCCCGACAAAAACCTGTATTTTTGGTATCAAAGAGTGTATGATCGCATTATGTTTTTTCTTGTGCAATCATAGTCATATTGTTTATCCTTCTACTAGCCGGCAGGGTGGTGCTTTAACATTAGCGTGAAGTAGTGATAATGACTACATTATTATATGTATAAATTATATCGTATATATATATGATATTGTCTAATTAAAATATTGTATCCAATATTGTTTCCCAACAGTCTCCCACTTGTCAACAGCAGGGTTCGAATATCGTCTGCTGTAATGATAACTACTGCGTTGCTAACACAATTAAGCATTTTCACCAAGGTTAGTCTATTTAGTTTTTCGTTTATTTCGGCGAAAGTGGCGATAATTGTCATAAAAACAATGAGATAACAACAACTGCATAAGTAACAAAGAAAAGAACAGATATTGAACATTTTTTAATTAACAAAATGATATTTTCATTTAGGTATTTTAGGAGCCTGTATAACTTGCAGTGTTTGTTTTTTATAAACGTTATTTCATATTCAATATGTTCACATGTTTTGGCATACTATTAAGTAATCGTATCCATCATATTTGATCTGGTGTATTCTTTATTATAGTTTCATTTGTGTGTCCACGATGTACTGACCAATCGAAGGATGTCTGCCTTGCGAACACGATCACATGCTCCGGAAGTACTGCGGTATGAAAAGTAGACCCTCTCCTAACAGAACACTGCGTAAATCAAAATTCTGTTAAAAACCTTACCGTCCATAAGCTACCCTTATTTACAATGAACTTTCTTCGTATTTCCCTCTTCTTAAGAACTTTAATGCTAAATTAATTGAACAAAGTCAAACGACTCTTGATATGTACTGCCTAGTCTATGAAAATGCTTCGATATACTGTAAAAGTTGCAATATTCGCGGTGTAGCAATGCACGCGAACAGTTATTTATAGCTTACAATTGCCACCGCGAAACATTGCTGCACCGCGATCAGTTTACAGAGTCACACCGCGAACATTTGCACACGCGCATGTTCCTACTTTTACAGTATGCCATTCGGGATTAAATGTTTTTCTATGCAGATTTGTAATAATTATTTCTGTGCTTGCTTTGTTCCCCCATTTGCGTCGAAGCCACTTTAGCTTGGGTTTAGAATAAGGATTTGAATTCCAATTTTGCTTAGGTATACTCATGCTTCTTTGATTTACTTTAGTGTATTATACAAATCCCGTTCATAGCATTCATCGTAAAGCAATTATATATTTACTTACAGTAGAATGTCTTCGTTGTGAATCACACAGTTGACAAATCTTAGAAGTGTGATTGTCTAAAAATATATGTTACTATGTTATAACAAGTATTGTTTATGCTTCGATTTGAAAAATAAACAATAGCTAGGGTTGACCTTGGGCAAGAAGTCCTGAGTGAGCAGTGTAGGATAAGTAGTATTAAGTTTGTAAACAGAATTGGATAGGATGTGTTTAGTATTGAATTGGTAAGCAGTTTAAGTAGAATTGTTGGGAAGCCAGTGTTGTGGAGATAGATAATGCTGTATGGGAAAGCAGTATTCGGTAAAGCCGTGTGGGGTATGCAGTGTCAGGTATGCGGTGTTGGGTAGGCATGGGTAAGCAGTGTTTGATAGGCAACGTAGGAAAGGCAGTGTCGTTTTGGTAAGTAGTGTTGGGTAAGCAATGTCGGAAATGTAGTGTGAGGTACACAGTGTTTGGGAGGCGGTATTGTGTGGGTAGGCGCTATTGGGAAGACAGTGTTTGGCGAGCAGGTTTTGGTAGACAGTGTCCGGTAGGCAGTATTGGGTGGGTAAGTGGTGTTAAGAAAGCAGTGCTGGCTAAGTAGTGTTGGACATTT
This sequence comes from Chlamys rubida, assembly GCA_032359455.1. Taxonomy (NCBI): domain Eukaryota; kingdom Metazoa; phylum Mollusca; class Bivalvia; order Pectinida; family Pectinidae; genus Chlamys; species Chlamys rubida. Next base: position 8,590 of record JAUMHH010001353.1, read on the forward strand.
AGTGTTTGGTAAAATAGATCCAGCGCCATCGTGCTGATTTGTAAAATTTAATTTTACATGTAATATAATGTACCTATGAAATTTGTGAAGTCCAATGAAGTCGCTTGTTCAAACTTTTAAGTGAATTCAATCACACTTACCAAAGGTAGTCTATCTTTGTGCTACACACTTCAATATTTATTTCTACTTAGGGCTGCTCTATCGTCAGAACAGAGAGAGGGTTTACTGCAGGCTGTTCCAGTAGTTTCCAGGTAGGTCTCGATACTGCCCCCCCAGATTTGCCGTTGGAAATATTTTCCTAGAATAGTTATGTTGTGATTAATATAAAACATATTACGTTTTAATTCCTGTAAATAACGAAAAACATTTAATATCCATAGCTCTATATCAGTGAGATGTAAATATTTCTTATCCTGATAACAAAAAGGAATAGTCAACACACATAGAAACGTGTTCTTTTTTTAAGAGGCAACATAAATATATGAAATAGATAAATCAAACTACATCGATGATTAATTAATTCAACATCATCAAATAATAAATGTTGATAAATTTCGACATGTTAAAAAATAAAAATTGTTATTAATTATTGAGCTTTTATAGGACTGTATGGCAGTGGCAAATACAAACAGTGCAGCGTGTGCCTTATCATCACCCATCGACAACACTACGCATTGTCAAACTTGTTGCCAGAAAGATGACGCAGACTGTATAAGGCAAGCCCTAAATGTACATGGTAAGTGAGGTCTACCTGTACACACTAGTGAGTGTGTCTTTGTCTTGCCTTAACGAGCTCCAGGTGTAAACTCTGCTTGGTGTATCAATACCTAACTATATATACTGGTGAGTGTACCTCTGTTTGCCCTAGAGAAGGCCTAAGTAAAAGCATGTATGAATGCGTTAGCCCTTGCGATAGGCATTGATGAGAGTGCATCAGTATGTCATAAGCATGCTCTAATTGCACACTATGAGGTGGATGCTTTTTCTCTTTGCCATACGCACCGCCCTTAGCACATGCATTGTGTCGGCCTTAGCTATCCTCATTGCTGTGTGTGTCTGTATTATCTAATAAAAGTCTAATTTTACACATATTGTACCCATTGAACATGCTTTTGTATGCTTAAGGCTTCCCTAAATGTATACAATGATAATAGTGTTTAGGTTTGCCCTTTGCAAGTTCTAACTTTGCAGAATGGTTGAAGTTTTTATGTATGACCTAGACACGACTTAACTATGCTCATTGTTGTGTGTGTCTTTATCCTTTAGTCAAGACCTCGCCATACACATTAGTATGAATTACTTCTACACAAGTTTTATGAATTAATTCATGTTTAGTTAAAGTTGTAGTTTGGTTTTGACAAGTATGAAATTGTTTAAAGTACGAAGTTTCAGCTGTGTCACGATATGATTGACTAACTCTACGACTTAAATGCTTTTCTTTGTTCTTACTAAGATGCAGTAACTAATATGCCTACAACAGGTGCTCCAACGATGAAGGCCACCACAGTTGTACAAACACCCGGGCCTACACCAGGTACTCCAACACTGATATATACAACAGTTGTACAAACACCCGGGCCTACACCAGGTACTCCAACACTGATATATACAACAGTTGCGGAATCACCACTAGCTCCAATATTTGATTCAATAACAGATTTAATCCAGGCCCTTACTGCACATATTGATAAAACGACTATATATTTTCTAGGCATGCCCTAGCTATATTTAAACATTGCTGAGTGTGTCATATTATTTTTCCATACAACCGGGTGATGGTGCGCCTGTATGCCTTTGCTATAGATATTTGTGAATGCGTTGACCTATGTTTGTACTTTCAATGTTTGTTCTAACTATACACATTGTTCCAGACATGTTCTAACTATACACATTGATGAGAGTGATAATTATTACCTGGTTGCATCATTACGTTACATATTGATAAGCATACTTTGTATGTCCGAGGTACACCCTTACTTTACATAACGGTGAGTCTGAACCTGTATGCGCCAGACACACTCTTATTATAGATTGTTAAATACGGTTTATGTTAATCACAAAATGGATATATTTTGTATATGATTTTATATACATTTGTTTCACAATTTAATTTGTTGTTTTTATTCCAGAAACATGCATCCATTTGTATAATTTCAACGTTGCCTTATCTTTGATGGAATATGCAAATGGCTATTATATATTTTCTTTGCGCGTGTTAAGATTCGACGACTGGTATGCCTATAACAGTTGCTCCAGCAATGAAGACTTCACCAGTTGTGCAAACACCCCAGCCCACACCAGGTAAAAAATGGTATATGTTACCGATCTAAAATTATCACAGCCTCCAATACGTGGTTCAATAACATTCTCAAGTTAAAATCGTCCAGTTTACAAAAACAGAGCCGCGCCTGAATTCAACAAGAGGTAGCTACTTGATTCAAGCATTTCATAAAAGAGTAGTAATTTGGAGAAAAAAAAATCAAAAAATTATGTTTTCCAAGTGAAAGGAACCTAAGGACAAAAACATTTTACACCAACCCACACTTTAATTGTTGAAAACTAAAAATGAGTGATCATTCTGTAAGTAAAGAATTTAGTTCACAGCCGGTTATAATTTTACTGAAACAAAAGAAACTACCACATCACATATTATTTTATATCTACCTATAGGTTGTCCTCCGTTTGACCTTTCTTGTCCATCAGGATGCGCTACTTACGATGTAAATTTGTGCCCTATTTGCGATCAGAGTACAGTTGATTGTCGCGGTGTGTACATATTTTTTAAACGCCGGCTTCAATGTTAGTCAACATAAAAATCACGTGTTCTCTGCCGGGTTTTTACATTACAATTATCAATTTTAAAAAAATAATACTTTTTTGCTCTACTGAATGTATATTTTGTATAGTTTATTAAGTAGTGATTAAAAGTAATTGACATGGAAAAAACGTTTATCCTCGGATTCTCAATAGACACGTTCAGACAGATGATTAACTAAAAACTATTCAAATTCTACCTCGATTTTGTAATTGTAGTTGAAAATTTGTTTCATTGTTAATATTACACAAAATATCAATTAAAATATAGCTTTCTTTGTCTTTTTTAAAATTTATTTTAACATATTCATATTAGTGAATTTAGGAATGTTTTTTTAGGAGGCACCAATGCTCCCGTTGTAACTGCGGTTGTCACTACTGCAAGTCCAATGAGCACGGAACCAACAACGAGTGGTGAGTTATTCATCCTTCTAAACCTGTAAACTACGTCCGTCCGCTTTGTGTTTCTATTATATGGAATCCTGTCACTTGTATGGGCAAATCGAATGTTTAAGGTTCATCATACATATGTTTGAAATGTTAAACATATTGATGAATTATTGTGCTTGTCGCATGCTAATTAAAGTAAACTATTATGCATAGCGTATGCGTTTATTCTTAAACAACGATGTAATCAGAACATACCCAGTTGATACTGGCTTGGTGACAGACGCGTTTTGCTGATACGACATTACATACAGTGTCACCACATTACCCGGCAATTAAACCATCTACGTTCCCGAGATAGTGGTAAATGGTGATCTGGCATGCTTACTTATGATAATTAGACAACAGGGCTTATGGTGCTTTACTGCATAAGGGATTAATTATCAAATGTTTATTGATTAGTTTAGTACCTAATATCAACTATTGTCACATCAGCCGACCCTACTTGCTTTGATGTTGAAGACCAATATTGTAGTTGTGCCGAATTAAATGCCACGACCGGACTATGTACACACCACTGGTCATTTTGGAGAAATCGTTTACACGAGATGTAGGGGAAACATGTGGCCACTGTTATGGTATGCCTCCTTACAACGCTCGCTTTTTTGTCAATAACCAATACATCCTAAATTCGGATTCTTATAAACTTAATAGGAACCATAGTATAAAGTTTAATAAACGTTATCTATGAATTGTTTCCAGTTTACTTTCTGTCGATTTCATATGGCATCTATGTATCATCCATATGCTATTTTGTAAAGGTGCCAAAGTATGTTTAATATTTTCATCTATTTCTATATAATTGTAAATACCTATATAATAATATGCTTCCGGAAAGTCTGTATCAGCTTAAAAAATTAAAAACGAAAGCTCGCCATGTTGCATTGCTTTGAATGTTCGTTTGTCATGATTAGACTACAAGTACTGTAAAATTCGAAAAAAAAATGTTTTCCACAGCTTATGGTTACGGAAAATCTGTATCTTTTTTTATATATCAGAAGTTTTATTGCTTTGATGTTTTTTCCTGTCATGCTATCAAAGACCATAAATACATTAAAAATGAAATATTAGGCCATCGATTGATCTAAAACAGCAAGGATAACGGCGTTTTCACAGGCATAGTCTATTCCTCTAAGTAAACATACAAATCAGTATACACAGGGAAACATCTAACGATTAAGATTGAAATAGCAAATCATAATCAATACTTTAACCAACTGCCAAGTAAAACAAGTTAATCAATTATTATTCAATATAATAGCAATAATTAAAATCACAGTTTGAATTATGAAATATGAAAGTAACTATTTAAGTTATAGTAGTCGATGCAGAAAGCCAGGCAAAGAATATATATATGGCCGTTTGAGTAGTTTTGGACCCTGCAGTAGTCCTAAAGAGCAATAGAATATACGCATTGTCCAAAATAATCCAACACATTTGTACAAACACAGAGAAACTTTAAAACCTTTGTGTCATTACGAGTTTACAACTTTTTAGCTACAACAGATATCAATATTTAAACTAGTATGTATTTCATGAATACATTTGATAACGATTTACAGCTTGACTGTAACGGACAACTCGGGGACTGTTAGCCTACCAGTAGAGTTTTAGATATAAATTAATCACTAGAATTACGAAGTAAAGATCACATATTTGAATATTTAACATAGTTGCAAAAAGCCAAAGAATATAATAAATGAACGTATTGTTCCTAAAAATACGCATAAACCAACAAGGTAAAAGTGTCCATAATGACGTAACCATTTCAATTACAATTGTCGACAAGAAATAAATAATTTCTTAACTTGTACTTCATGCATACCGTGCCAGAATAGTTTCTTCTCACAATTATAATACGGCTCTCGTAACGACCTTTGCAAATGAGAGAGAAATCCACAGGGGTATGTTGGTCTTTTTTGGACTAACTTTTTTTCTATTTTTAAATGTAAAGTCAAGGAGCTGACTACCTGCATAATGTAAATGCAGGCCTTAAAAGGTCTTTACGAAATCTCACCAGAAAGCAACATCAAACCACAAGGTCCGTCCCTATTTCATGCACGAATAATTTTGGTCCAAACAGTCCATTCGTTTTTAACGCAATAAATAAAAGTTTTGTCAAATGAGGAAGGTTTAAACTAAACCCTTAGTTTAGTAAAACAATGTACATTTGTGTCCTTTCACAACGCACCAAAATGACTGAGCGCACAACGTGCACATATCGTGCGCACATCGCCTGCACAGTTGTACGATTTAATCATTGATGGCCCCATTGTGCAATAAAATGCTGAAAAGGGTATGCGATTTGCAGATATTTCATTTCAACAAATGTTATTGTTCAATAACAAATGTAGATGTGTGCATATATACATATACATACCAATACTTACGTGAGATTTCATTAGTATCTGGCAAGTATTTTCTGTATTTTCGGGTTTGTAATTAAGCTCGCAATAGGAAAAACTATGGCAAAACGTCCGTCGTCTTTGACATTAATATTGTTAATATCATAATAACTTTTTCCTATTTTGAAGTGAAATGGTACATTCTAGTAAGTTTTTCCGTTGAAATATGGTTTGCTTCCACTGTGTTGGTAATTAATTTTATCAGTGGTGCATAAATCTAGAACACATTAACGTTTAAAGAAATAGCTTTTAAATGAAGAATATGTTTATTTCTAGACACAAATACGTTTGCACCGTCAACGGCGGCACCTGTAGCTACATCAACGGCGGCACCTGTAGTTACATCAACACCGAAAGCTACAGTTGCACCAAAAGGTATCGTTTAATAGAAAAGGTTACTTGCATAAATGGGTTTGACCTCAACACTCTACATGTTCCAAGAGAAGAATTGTTGTTCTGCAACTCACAACATTTGGTCATTGGTCATAAGAGGCGACAATTGTTGAGCTCATTCCATTCGGTATTCTGATCGTTACTTTCTTATAGTGGTTTATCGCTTGCAAGTTTGGCAAAAGGCCATACCTTCTGTTTCTCACTGCATTTTATAATAAAAGACAACCAATGTACCCCACTCTCTTAGACTCGACAGCTTTCTTCTTCCTCTTCTCTTCAGTGGACATTGGAGAACCTGGTGTTGATATGTGCTCCAATTAAAACACTCTGTGTACATATCTTTCATTCTTACTTCCCTTAACTTTCATTTCGCTGGTGCATCCCTATTCCAATCCACATCGTCGCCATACGACCTTAGTTGTTGCGACGAGTAAACCTTATCCAAAAAGAACAACGAAAAAACAAATAAATATAAAATGTAACTTCCAATGTTGTCAATAGTGGAAATTATATAAATAGCATCTTGACTTTGATTACGAAATAGGATGATACTAAATAACAGACTTCAGAAGAGAAGAAATATTTGGATAACGTCCTTGAAATGTAATATTCTCTTTTTGTATTTGTTATTCATTATACATGTATCATATTATCACTCCTCTACAATGTTCATGGTTGTGTAATTCAACCTAATTACTGTGTCCTTTTTCGAAAGCTCATAACCTTCCATTTTAGCTGCTAATGCCACATATTATTCGATGTGATTTACTTTAAATATTGTTAATTTGATAATTGGTCAATACATGGTACATTCAAACCGGTTCGACAGACAATCTTTACTAAGAGACCGCCTATGTTAAGAGAATTCTTTTTATGCCACCCTGTGGAGTTTGTGGTTATGTCTACTGTAGGGCCGTATTGTAAACAAGACTTTGTCTAAATATGTAACCCTGTAAAAATAAAAGTTATTATTATTAATTTTGTTTTTATTATTAGTACCAGTGTTATGATATAACTTTCAATAAATGAGGCTTTCCTGAAGGTGGTTTCTGTCTACGGTTATTACTGTACATTTGAAATATTATTTTAATCTAGTGTGTGTTGATAATGACCCCCAAAACTGCGCGGCCTTACACGACACCCTGTGTACAGCCACCGACATACCCATTCACCACCTGGCCGTCGTCACCTGCGCTAAATCATGCGGTTTTTGCGATGAGTATTTACGTACGTTATTTACTGTTTACCATACGAAGTTTTTTTCTGTAAAATAAGTATGAAAAATATATGAAATTCTAATAAGATATGTGTACAGTTTATTGACCTTTTCAATTTGAATTTTAGGTTTTCTCGTTTAACGTACAAATGAGTAACATTGCTTTATATCCCGCGTAAAGGTACTATAGTAAAAGCTTATATTTCTCAACAGCGCACAAGTTATCCTTATTGAATTCCTTAAGAAAATAACAGGAAATCGAGATACGTTTATCATTATATGTCGTTTGTAATGCAAAACAATGTTGATATTATCTAGAACTTGATGCTACAACAACGGCAACAGCAGCGCCTCCAGTAACAACAACACCTAAAGCCACTACAACACCCAAAGGTACAAGAATATGTCTACAAGATATCTGTAAAAACAATTCGGAACACAAGGTTGTATTCGCCTTATACTGTTTCAGTGTCCTCATGACATATATTGGCCTAGTTGTATCGACTTCAAATTCTAATTAACGTTATGCGACACTTAGTTAGTCCCTCCTTGTTGTTTATCTACAAATATATGACGATCGTTTAAGACTTTCTAAAAATTGAATATTGCAGATAACATATGATATATAACTTGATTACCATGGATATCTGACAATAAGTTGTAGTTGTAAAAACTAGTCCATTCGTCGTTATGATGATAGATTGTCTTTCTTCATACTTTTTTTTTTTTTTAAAGTTCTACTTACAAAGCATTGGTTTATGTTGACCCACAGTTAAGAATGAGAGCTACGGTACGTAATTGACCGGTGCCATTTAAAAAATGTTAAGAAACCAAGAAGAACGGATAGGTCTTTCATCAGATGCTTTACATCTTCACAACTGTGATGTCACTAACTTTGTTATAATTTAGTGAAGTCATATAGATACGAGAATATATAAGGCATTCAACTTTAAACTTAAAATGCAGAGACAAATAATTGTCAAATTTTAAAATGACGTAATCCAGATTGTACTTCATAGAGATGATACTGTGTTGCACAAAAAACTATTCTGACTCAGTTGGTACATAGACATTAACGTATTGGAAACACTGTCTACGGCGAAAGAGTGTTTTTGTTTGGCATCGTTTTTCAAAGCCAGATGATTGGCGAATCTGATATTTAAAGTGGCAAAATAAAATAAATGTGAAATTTGATTGATATTTGTTTGAAAATGAAATTTGGATGATAAAGGTAAATAAAGTCAAATTTAAATATGTTCTGGAACATTACATGCGTGCAAGAATATCAAGCCTATTTGTTATTACTGCCTGTGTTATGTTCTAGTTTACAAACTTATATAAACTCAATTACAAAAACCATTTTAACTAGTAACATTTTCATTATTTTGAAGCAGGTATGTTTTGTGTTAATGCATACATGTTTTTATTTATCTTTTTTTTCTTCTAAAAGATCAAAATCTCTCTTGTAAAAATGTGCTTAAAAACTTATTTAGAATGAATGCTTCTTTAAGATAACTCAGTTGCATGCATATAAAGCATGTTTATTATAAAAGTGTGTTTTTTTGCAGTATGTATGGATATGGAAACAGATACCTGTCAACGTATGGAGGCAACATTATGTTCAGCAACAGATCCAAACCTACACCATTTAGCTGTTGCCACCTGTGCTAAAACATGTAACTTGTGTGACGAGTTTTTGATCTTGTAAAGTACTCTACAGACATATTTTTAACAAAACAAAGCATTCAATAAATTGAGTATGTTCACAAATTGGCTTTTATTTTGATTCTGACCTTTAGCTGTTAAATAAACGTCACTTTTATTTATTTACAAAACTCTGTTATTCTTCTCTTATTGTCAGTATATTCAGCAATAGAGGGATGTCACCGTATCGGGATATGCATGTTGAAATCTTCATTAATTCCTCTTCAGGAGCATATAGTTGTTTAATACGAGGGTACAGTAACCCTGATTAAATTGTACAAAGAGAAGTGTCAAGATGTTTGGATAAAGGCTTGGATGAACAACTAGCAGAGCTGGCGATAAAAAGTTGTTTCTAATGATTTCGTGTTTTCTTATCGTTAACCAAGATTCAGAAGTAGCTAGGATTTCGTCTTCCATATGAATGAAGAACATATATGTAGAGTCTCTTGGCTATCATAAAAGTCTAATTGTTCTGCAAACAACACGATGAGATGATGTTGGCATACCCAGATCAAGTTATCAGATGTGTGTCAACACATTCACGAACTTACCATGCAGATTGTCAGGTATTGTTTGGACATCTGGGTCAGGATAAACAGTTTTATTCTATTTTATTTTGGATTTAAGCTGCTGATACTGAATCTGATAGATTCTATCAAGTGTAATACTGTTTCCAATTGAGCATTCTGCCGTTTTTCTCATTGTCTGCCACGAACCTCACAATTATCTGAAGGTTCATGTTCAAACAAACGATGAGAATCTCGATACTTTAAAACTTCCAATGGATTATAAATATATAATTCCAAATTTGATTTTGTGCTTTGTTACAGGCACTGTGATTGGTTAATAGTAGTACATGTGATCCAAAGAACAGCTGTTAATATTAGTATGAACGGCTGTTTTTTCCAATGGGATTACTTTTTAAATTTTCCAAATCCCCCTTTTTCTGTCAGCAATTTAATTGCCGTTCGAGTTGTCTCCCATCGCCTAAACTAAACTCGCCGTGAACAAAAATTGTAAAATCTACTGTTTATTATTATTTTTTATTATTGTATCTTTGTCTTATTGTTTATCTTAAATATAAGAACTTTTAAAAATAAATATTTTTTAAACTACAGTTGACCATATTCACAACAGTGACATGTTCTCTCGTCTGACGAACCGACGATATCAATCTGACAAAGTTCAAACTGACAATATTTCGATGTCACATATGGGACCGCACAGTGATCAAAATAGAGACAATATAAAGAATTAATCTGTATGTTTGCAACCTTAGAAAGTATCAACTGAGGTGAATTTACTTACACATATACTGTATTATCCATGAATTTCCTCGAACATGACGAACGCGGCATGTAAGCACTAGGCCTAACACGCCGCAAATAGCGAGGCCGAGACAACAAACAACCCATACACATTAAACTTCTTTCATATTTTTTATCCATGAATGATCCATGACACAACAAATGTGACAAGTCTAGCTACTGCACTTTCCGTCATAATAAACACCGCTTTCCTCAAACCGGGTGTCAACCCCGGCCTTTCCGTTCTCCAGAATCATCATCCGTCGACTTCACCGTACACTGTTGTTAACTTTCTCTATGAAGAATCGCCTAAGTTTAAGTAGCTCATTCGCAAATTAAACCACTGTTTTTTCAATGTTTTTATCAACAAGGTCGCTCAAGCCGAATGAAGCGGCCCTGAGAAAATTTTCACGTGAACTAGTTTCGAGATCCCCGAAAAGACGTTGCGATGTTATGTCATTATACTACACTAAATTTATGAATGAATGAAAAAAGTTCATCATTTAAATTACGTTTCTGGTTTTCCTTCCCATTGATAGTGATTTAGAATGTAGGGATTGAATCTGGATATTTCCAGTGTTCATGCAAGCATGAACGGGGGAAAATTACTTACACACCACATGAGCGGCGTTGTGAAGCGATGGCCGTTCATGTGAAGTGTTTAAGTAAATTTAGTCCCTATATAGAGAGATCGTCAGTTATTGTGTAACCAGCTAGACCCATCATAGTTAATTGGAGCTACAGAACAAGAACATATTTGTTGGATGAGTTATTCTAAATTCTTCTATATTTAGTTGTTGTAGCGTTTATTTGCAATTGAAAAGGTGATGTTTCATGTTAAGGTACTATCAATGCTGATGACATGTTACCCCGAATTCGACTTTCAAAACATGCCTTGTTACTTAAGGTTAATGATACCTTACAAACAGACTTAATGAACACCGTAGCACTGCCAAAACGTGTAACTAACTTTGCATTGGAAACTATTTTTCTGACATGACATAACTCATTTCTTAAAAGAAAACAATGCCTTCCAGCACTTTTATGGAAAAAGTAGTAGAGATGAAATAAAAAGCAAACAATCATGTTCTGAGTGTAAAGATTAAGCGAGGCTAGACCACGATATTTGAACCCTGGACTTAAGATTGTTATAATCTTGCTCTAACCAACTGAGCTACCTGGCCAGCGCAAGCGTCCTAACCAAACAGTGCTTCAGTTATATCTAAAACAACTGAGCTACCTGGTCAACACAAGCGTCCTAACCAAACAGTGCTTCAGTTATAACCAAAACGACATTTAGAGGATGTCACCGTATATACGGAAAACCACCATCAGTGGGACAAGATCCTTTAAGAGTCGAATTTGTAACGTATTATGAAGATTTTTATGAGGTCCTTTCCCTTTTGCTAAGGGACGAGCGAATAACGGTTGGTTGAGAAAATTCGCGTTTCATTTTTACCATTAGATCACTTTTGTTGATTTTTACTTTTTCAAATTTCATCTTTATCAAATTGTCATTAAAGTTCCGCAAGAATGGGCTTCTTATCAGAAAAGCTATTATTAAGCTAGTGAAAAGGTTCCAATGCAAACTTACTTAAAAAAGTGGTATTCTTAATCCTTAAAAATTAATGATTCTGGCATTTATATTTATGCATTCGTTGTTATTTATATATATTATCATAATACGTGAAACAAGGATTAGCCGCTGGCTAACCACAAGGTAACACTCCTCATGTTCGATTTTCACTAGATTTTCTTTTCTCCGTCCTCCTTTTTCTCCGTATAGCTTCTAAGCTGCTTAGAGGTATTGGCAGATGAAAAAGTTATTTAGACATGCAGTCGACTGCTTGAGAGACCATCCATACTTAGCAATCCACTCTCTCTTTACTACCTACAATTTGCTCATCTCTTCAAAGCAAAATATATTTTTAATAATTGTTACAAAATTGAGATTTTTGTTTTTCTTAAACACTACTTTAGGTAACATCATTAAGCACACTTAACTCTATCAATCTTGATTGCATTTCATGTCTAAATAAATAGTACACACAAACTACTTAAGGTTTTCGATAACAAGCACCAGTTTGAAAATATATTATATCAAAGTTTTACTTTACATACTACAAACAATGTACGTATTACAGATGTCGCAACGTTTCAATACCGACTGGTCCCTTACAATGATTCTGTATTAAGTACAGCTTTGATATAACTACCACGGTTAGTAATTACACAGTGATTAGTATACTATTATATTTTACCTCATTAATGTGACTCCATGTCTGATTGAATTATTTACATGACGGGGAATTAAAGCTTCCTCTTCCCCTCCCCCGCTCGAGTTTCCCAAGTAGTACTTCCGTTATTCGAAACCTCTCTATATAAGAATGGCCAAGGAGACTTACGCCATAGTTCCGTGTGACTGACGCAGACGACGGAAATGACGCTTATTCCTGATCATCTTCAAATTTGATTTACTTTAATGGTTCAATTGTGGTAAAATAAAATATGTATCGCCTCCATTAATCACGCTTCACGAGTGACAACATGATTATAGTGTTACCTTACAACAGTGGCAATACCTGTTAATTATTTCAGCCAATCAGTGTACGCGTGTTGGCGCTGATATTAATATCTTGTATGACTTTTACAATGGCAATAAAATCGAGTGTTATATCGTGAAAGTCTCCTAATAACCAGTTTCGGAATATACAAATGTTGGTTAATACAGGTTACTCGGTAACAAATAGTTATTATAATTCAGATATAATATTCGTAAGTTTGAAAATGATTATTTAATTATGTTTGAGAGAAAAATGTATATCTGTTCAGCAGTAATGAATACAAAAACCCAGGAAAATCGGTACCAACACTTTATTATACAGCAGTGATGACATTTAATGACAATCAGGAAGGTCTTTATCCAATCAGTGGAACGTTCGCTGTAAACAACAACAACAGTAAATTAACCATCAGCTCGGGAATAATAACACGCAATATATAAGTACTCATCGAATTTTTTTCCAAGATAAGTTCCTGCTGATATTTATTAACACGTTATTATTAGCAATTTACAAAGTTTTGTGGTAACTTTTTCAAGAACTGAGATTTTTTCCCCAAAGACACGATGGAACTTCAAAAGATCATCGTAAATTAATATGACTCAATGTCCCGCGTGCTTGGAGCTCGTGATGTGAATCCAACGTCGATATATCAAAATTAGATGTATCACTGTTCATACGGTCAAAACTAAACAGAATTCTTTTATCCCTGTATTTGCCCGAAATGTTAAGGTTCAGAAAAGCATGTTTCATAGATGCTGAAACTATTTATATATTTTATGTCTTATGAAACAGCTTACAGTTCATCAATAGGAAATGGTTTTGCGTCATATCCTGATATCTATTTTCCATTATGATATAACGCCATTTTATGTCATCACAACAAAAGAAACATGATGATACCGCTAATAAGGAATACATTTAACAAAAATATATATTTCAAGTTCGAAGTATATGAGTATATTGCATAGTGCATTGATTCCTAGGTCAACTTCACTCATTACTTTATGATATTTTCATATCTTTACTCTTTCGTTTATCTTTTCTCTAGAATTGAATAGTATATTTACCTTCGGCGAGTTGTTCTGAAAATATATATACGAACATAAAACATATTTTTCTGTGTGGCTAATGTGTTTAATTGTAATACAATCAAATACGTTCTAAAACTCTGCATCATACAGCTGTTTCGTCTTTCTACATCTGTGATTCTAGGGGCCAAATAAGTTGGAAATCCAAATTGTTTTAACAAATATTGAAACAGAGAGCTCGAATATATCACAGATTGCAGATAGACTGAAGAGATCACAAGGAATAGGTTATATCTAAATACTGAATCTTTAATTTAATTATTGCTCCACCGTATTTATAGAATAGGTTCCATAAAACAACACTATATCATGTGTGCACTTGTTACAAAGTACTTGTGACGGAAAAAAGGTAAGAAATATTTTAAATATGCTAATCATTGATAGCTAAAAACATCGATAGCATTTAGAATAACACAACTAACTCATATCCTCCTTTAAAAAGTTAAGTAAAATATGCTCAGAAAAATTATCAAACACACACAATGAAGAAATGTATTGTAACCCTAGAGTCGCTTCATTTAACAAATAAACTATTAAGACTAAAACGTATTTTTTAATCACTAGACCTCCAAAAAGACAAAAATAATAATAATAATAATAAAAAAAAAATCCACCAGTATATTTCTTTTTAAATTCTGCACTATATATTCAAATATGGTGGGTATCAAAGGGCCCGAAGGATGTATAGGGCTTGTATCGCTCACCTGGATATTTAAGCTATCATAGCAAAATATAGTCATTGAAAATAGTATGGAAAACAAGACCCCAGGGACAGGGCCAGTCCAAAGGACCAATCATGGTAGCATATGCTAATCCAGATCTTCATGCTCATCAATTTTATATATCAATACAGAATGAGAATCATGATTGCTTCCAAATTGTGACCAGGCAAATAAATCCCTAGAGGTTTTACTAGAACCCAGGCTCAATCTAATAGCATGAATACGTTCAACTCTTAATGCCCAGCAATTGTATATATATGGCTATGATGACCATTTCAAAGTTAAGACCAAGTAATTAAGTCCCTACGGGTGGGGCCAAACCAGAAAGTTAATTCTAATATTATGATTGTGTTTATCGCTTTATGCTGACCATTTTGATATGTGGTTATGGGATGGGGGATCTCAACCAGAGGGAGGAGGAAACCCCCTTCATTTATACAATTTGGAAATCTCCAACGCTTTGGATGCATCCAATCAAATTGGTTGACAT
Organism: Chlamys rubida; assembly: GCA_032359455.1. NCBI lineage: Eukaryota > Metazoa > Mollusca > Bivalvia > Pectinida > Pectinidae > Chlamys > Chlamys rubida. Next base: position 23,740 of record JAUMHH010001353.1, read on the forward strand.
CTTATCAGCAGTTAAGAAGAAGAGTCGTTTGAATAACCTGTTGATGGACAGACGGACGCCACTGTACGGCATAAACTCACATCAGTCCTTCTAACCAGGTGATATAATAAACTGAATTGAAAAAGTTAACAAACGAAACTATTTATTACAAAAATAACAGGGGCTTGTTAAAATCTTTCTTGAGAGTGATCCTTCTTGATTTCAATCCAATCTTTAAAACTGCTCTTGTTTTTAATTTAGGTCGTGTTTCCCGAGCAATCCTTGATGATGTAAGTAACAATTAAATACTACTTCACAAGTCGAATCAAGATAAACAAACTACAAAATACGTCTGTTTATGAATGGTTGCTGAAGAAAAAGAGACACATTGTACGGCCTAAACTTATTACACAATACATCAGCTGCTCTTATCTATTTTGTATCAGTAGGTAAATCATGGTTGCTGCTCGGGAAACTAAAATCTAATTACTAAGAAACAAAAATAATATTTAATTATACAAACCGTTCATGGTCTTAGTTTTCAGAATCAGAACTCATCCCGCTGGTACATCGATTTGAACCAAACATCATTAGTCATTGTACTTTTTAAACGGTGAATTAAATTCTCACAAGAAAATTATTTCTAATTTTGTTTATAACGATATGAAGTTTAAAATTGTCTATTAGACGGCCTCCAAAGAATAAGCAAGGTCCTATTTCTGACATCATCTTTAAAGAAGACAAGGCATACAGTATGACCATTCGTGCCCTCTTTAGCGCCCTCCCTTCCGCGATGACCTTTACAGTTAGTATTTGAATAGTCAGATATGTAATTAAAACAGGGCTAACACGTATGCAATGAAGTTTACTTACGTAGGTATTCTGTACAGAGATTGCAGGTCTTTGCGCAGTTAGCTATGGCATAATTCTTAGTATGGACATCGTTTGAGTTACACAGCACGTTAGCCATACTCCCGCAGTTTTTGTTTATGTCGTGATCGATACACTGCGCAGGGGTAATCGTAGTTGGCGCACCTATTAAGAGAGACGCATCACAGAAATATTACTTTCGGAGTTTAATCGTATGAAATCTTTACCACATAATGTATTGTGTTATCCAGTGAATATACCCATGTCATATTTTTTGGCGTATTAACTCATGTAATATGACCTATCATCCCTGTGATTGGTTGTAAGTTTCAACTGTTTCAATTGTGACGTCACGCCTAGTACAAGAACACGACGTCACAGACTTACGCACTGAAGTCAAAAAGGCGGCTTTTTACATTTCAAGGTTGCATGCAAATTGTCGTTTTACACGAATAAATGCAATACATCTTTATTATGTGATAAAAAGAATCTTACACTCGTTTTCATTTCAAATGAAATTTATGAAACTCGTCACGAATTTTTCATTTTTGCTCGACAGAGGCTCGCTAAATTGAAAAATTCTTAGACTCGTTTCATAAATCTCATATGAAATGGAACCTCCTATAAGATCCTATATATATGTACAATAAGCTCAATATCTTGATGGTATAATTAATGTGCTTCAGGATGACAGATTTAAGCAACAATACGGTATCGTGTTCCTACTTGTGTTTTTAAACATCATAAAGAGACAAAGCCTATACAGCCTGTGTGAAGTCGTCTCTGATATAAAATCTGGCAAAGATATACTTTACAAGTTTGTGGTAGTTGATTAATCCATTTGGAGAAATAGGGAAAATGGTGTAGAAAGTCACATCTGATCCTACGGTGAACAAATCAAGAAAGTCATATAAGATCTATGGTGAACAAGTCTTAATAAACTCATTTCAGATGTTATGGTGAACAAGTCTAGAAAGTCATATAAGATATAATGGTTAACAAATCAAGAAATTCATATCAGATCTTATGGTGAACAAGTCATGAAAGTCATACCAGATATAATGGTAAATAAGCCTAGAAAATCAAATCAGATCTTATGGTGTCATGTTTGTAAACTAAAGCTAGTAAACCGTTAGGAAAACGAGTTTTCGGGTTAAGAATATAAGTGCAACATATTGCAAAAATAGCAATATCTTACACAATCAAGCATACATCAATGGAATACATCACAACTCCAAATAAAGGTCAGACATTCATTTCTATGACCTTATAATTATCTTCCTTGTTGAAATACACCCCGAATACGTCAGAAAGGACATTCTTTTTGCTTATATTGATTAGCAGAAGAGCTATTTTAATAACAGTTTCCCATGTACCTTCATGTAAAAACCTATGTTGAGGAAAGATCACATCTTATATTCTACTATCTGTACTTTCAAATTATCAATGGAAAAACTTCCAATAGATGACCCATTATCTGTCTTATAGTTGACTTCAGAAATAAAATTAAAATACCGTATAAATATAATCTGTAATATAATATGTAATGGACATAATATTAGGATTATATTTTAACTTGGTATATAACTCCTGTTGTGGCTTTTCCTCATGAGGGGGGGGGGGGGG
>JAUMHH010001354.1:0-11556 GCA_032359455.1 Chlamys rubida
AATACCATTAATCTGTGATACAGTTGCCTCCCTAATATTGTTAACCGCTACCTTCCACATAATACCATTTATCTGTGATAAAGTTGCCTCCCTAATATTGTTAATCGCTACCTTCCACATAATACCATTAATCTGTGATACAGTTGCCTCCCTAATATTGTTAACCGCTACCTTCCACATAATACCATTTATCTGTGGTTAAATTGCCTCCCTTGTATTGTTAAACTAATATTTTCTAACAACGCAAAGTATGATAAATGTATGTTTATTCCTGTAGACTAAATGCGCTTTAAATTTATCATCCTAGTCCTTTTTCCATTAATGTTATATACAAAATTGGGCCTATGGCTATATGTTCTCTGAACAATTAAACCCGTGATTTGTGTCACAGTTCTCTTTATTATACAGTATTATCAATTTATGAATTCTTGCGTTTACCCTTTAAAGGTGTCATCCATTAATTTAGAAGTATAATTATCGTACATGTTTCTCAAAAGTGGAACTCTTCTTTGCATGATCATGTGCTTTGAAATTAGATTAGATCGCTTTGTGATCCTGGAAACAGGTAACTTACTCGGGCCAGCTTTGATTTATTTCTGCTGTGACGTCCTGGTCATCAAAGTAACTTGGCGGTGATGATGCTCGCTGGGTACTGCTGATTAGTCGTGATGTATAGAAGGTGATCCCCAGATGGTCAGCTGAACCTGTCGGTAGCGTGGTGTTAACTACATTGTTTTTGTTGATGATATACTAATCATGTGCTAAGGTATTGACATTATTTAGGATATCATTGTTCTCAATCCCATTACATTAATAGTTTTAATATATTATGTTTTCAATGTACCGTAATATAGAGGAACAAACTTAAATTAAGTGATGTCAATTCATGACTTTTGAAATGAAATTAGAAAGCATATACTAGTTACAATCAGTTGGCCCATTCAGGTATTATTATCAATTCCAAACGTTTCTCGCAACGACATAATGACCTTTAATCAGGTGTCGTTCTTCAGAGGTGAACTCTGGTAGCCGACTCTGTGTCAGGTTCTGGAGTCCACTTTTCATGTCGATCTGTGCCTTCATAATAGGAGGGTATTTTCCGGACAGGAAGATTGGGTCAGCAAACCATCCAAGTGTGAAATCAAGGTACCGCTCCGCGGCAAACACGTCAGACGGGTTATAGGTCTGTTTTGGTTCCGCCCATTTCACGTTCAATACGATACCAACATTTCCTGTTACATAAGATATCAGCAAAATTTATAATTCATTGCAACTGTAAGAAAATAATTAACATATAAATGTACTACAGTCGTGTGAACACAAAACGCACAAACAAATAACGTATGCATATTGTGCATAAATCGTGCACACAATCGTGCGGATCAACAATCGTTCGCCCTGTTTTGCGCTTCTGCCGGCGCAAATGTGCGAATTGGTACACTAGCTTGATCAATATTTAAGAAACAAGATAATCCGGCAGATTCGTATGACATAAAGTATATTGTATATATTTAATGCGCAGTATAATTTGCATCATGTCCAGTTTTACAATGCATGCTACACAATATTACAGACACTGTTAAACTGTCAAGAATGGGTCCTGACTAGGTAAAAGAACGATTGAATAACATTATGATGACCGGAGTTTTGCCTGGGCTATGCCTGACACTTTGAGTTGACCGGTGATACCATGTACCGTATAACCATTATGTAAACACAACTGGAACGTATATGCTTGTTAAAAGGGTTTGTGTCTGTGTATAGCTGTACCTGGCATTGCACGCCTCGGACTGCCGCAGGTGACGAGGAACCTGTACAGACGACTATAGGTTTACCTATATACAAATGCTTGTGTATTATCGTGTCCGATATGTGTTGTATGCATGTCAATTTTGGTTGTGTCAGAAAAATCTGAAACCTTTTTAGACTAGAGATTAGTTTTGTGAATAATAACATATGTCTCCCCAATTGGCCAATATTCTTTTACTTTTGCAAAATCTAAATACGCTTACATCGTCAAATAACTGTGTATTTATAATTGTCTTAAATATTATTAGTTTATTGGAGAAATTGCCTGATGATGAATTGTAAAATGCATATATGGATAAAAACAATTAAAAAGCTATAATGTGGAAGGTAACAGTACCCTAAAAATTTCAAAATTTAAACCTGAAAAAATGTACTTATTTGACCTTTAACAATAAGATTCATCAAGATATTGTTAATTTTAAAAGTTACGGTCACGACTTAATGTTACTGAAATCTTTGCATTTATTTGACCTTGAGTCATGGTCACAGTGACCTTTCGACAGTGCACTGCACATCGTCAGTGAGTGATGCAAGGATACTGCGAGTTTTATTTAAAGATATCTTAAACGGTGTCAATTGTACAGTCCGAACAAGATGTTACTAAAAAGTTAGCACTTAATTGACCTTTAACCCTGAGTTCAATGTCAAAGTTACCTATTGACAGAGTTCACATCACCTGTGTGTGATGCAGGTATAGTGAAATTTCATCAAAAGATATTAAACTGTTTAGAAGTAACGACCGGGACAAGAAACTATTAGAAGAAACAGAAGAAGAAGAACCAGTACTAAAACAATAGGTTTCCCGAAGAGGAGACATAACAAAAAGTGTATATTTAATTATTCACCTACAAAGAAAAACAAGAAATCTAGCAACATTATTGTAACATACCTGGAAACTAAATATATAAAGGCTTAAAAACGAAATTACATTAATTATTAAGCCATTTATTTTTCACATCAATCACGATTGTTATCGCACACCGTTCGTCAATCGAGCGCACAAATATGCGGAAGCTTTAATCGACCAGTTCTCTATCTTCCGCAATCATTTGAACACCGTGCGCAGATTGTACGCACATCACACATCGGGTAACGTTGTGCGATACCACAACTGTACTAATACGTTAGTTAAACATATGTTTATTAAATAGATTCAACACGATATTGAGTATAGCTGAACATGATTACCAACTTACATATAGCTTGGGGTTATCATATAATGCACATAATGCAATCATGTCATATTTTGGCATCATTTTCTGAGTGATAACATCTTTTTCTGAGTGTGTCACATATATTCAGAAAGGAGACATACAATCATGACAGTGTGACTCAAGATTGAAGACAGCACACATACAATCAAGACAGTGTGACTTAAGATTGAAGACAACACACATACAATCATGACAGTGTGACTTAAGATTGAAGACAGCACACATACAATCATAACAGTGTGACTTAAAATTGAAGATAACACATACAATCATGAAAGTGTGACTTAACATTGAAGACAACACACATACAATCATGACAGTGTGACTTAAGATTGAAGACAACACACATACAATCATGACAGTGTGACTTTAGATTGAAGACAACACACATACAATCATGACAGTGTGACTTAAAATTGAAGATAACACATACAATCATGAAAGTGTGACTTTAGATTGATGACAACACACATACAATCATGACAGTGTGACTTTAGATTGATGACAACACACATACAATCATGAAAGTGTGACTCAAGATTGAAGACAGCACACATACAATCATAACAGTGTGACTTAAGATTGAAGACAACACATACAATCATAACAGTGTGACTTAAGATTGAAGACAGCACACATACAATCATGACAGTGTGACTAAGATTGAAGACAGCACACATACAATCATGACAGTGTGACTTAAGATTGAAGACAGCACACAAACAATCATGACAGTGTGACTTAAAATTGAAGACAACACACATACAATCATGACAGTGTGACTAAGGTTGAAGACAATAGACTAAAAATCATGACAGTGTGTCTTAAGATTGAAGACAACACACATACAATCATGACAGTGTGACTTCAGATTGAAGACAATAGACATAAAATCATGACAGTATGACAATTGAAGACAATTGATATTGTGATTAAATTTCGAACCTAAAAACGCATATGAGATTCACTTAACTATAGTTCAACAAAGGTTCGATGAACAGGAAAACTTATTATTTTCTATGCCTCCAATGTCTCCTTTATCTCACAGTTTAGTGCCTAGTTTATCGTAAATTCATTTCTTGTCCGATAGACTATTCTTGTTATGGATTTGAACTTACACATGTCTTATTCAGGTTTTCAGTATGGCCAAAATTTAGTACAAAGATATAGGACGTTTGTACTGTTCATTGCAAAATTGCAAATTAGATGGCAAAATCATAGCATGTCTTGTACACAAACTTTTACTAAAGCTAAATGAAGGGTAAACTATCAAAAATGTGCGTGAGCATTTTCCTATTTGATAACTCATGATTGAGCAACAGCTCGAAATAAGGACTGTTAAACGTAAGTTAACACTGACCGTTCTGAGAGGGCCGGAACTCCTGATCATACACTCTATAGGCGCGGGCATGCGCCTTGATGAGGTTATGGACGACCGTGTAGACCTTTGTACCGATCCCTGACACTCGGGGTGGTGACGTGGCCTTACCATATCCAGACACAGCAAACGTGTGCGGGTCGTCTATAGTGTACCACAGCTTCACCTGTATTCAATTCATATAGCATTTCACAAAATTACATCAAATCAGTTCATTTCGCCCTATTTTCTAAAAAATGGAATCAGAATTCCTTACCAGGATACTAGTCAGTATGAAAAATTAGCGTTAGCCTGTCGCATAAATTGATGATATACCATAACTGCTTTATATGTTTTCAAATTTAAGTTGCTGTTGTAGCTATATTTTCACGACACCAATCACTCAATATACCTTGTCTCCGTATTCCTGATAGCAGAGCCTGGCATAATCTACGAAGTAGCCGACTGTGGATTCATTTAGCCACCCACCGTTGTCCTGAAGAGGTTGTGGGAAGTCGAGATGGAAGAGTGTAACCACAGGTTTGATCCCCGCCACCAGGAGGGCGTCTATCAGGTGATGGTAGTATGCCACACCCAACGGGTTTATCTCACCCTTTGTACCATTGGGGAGAATCCGGGACCAAGAAAGCGTGAATTTGTAGTGTGACATCTGAATTGACAATTTTGTATTTTAAGATAATTCTTGAGAGAAAATTGAATAAAAACGTCAAACGTTGATAGTTCAATACAGCCAAATTATATAGAAACAAAACACAAAACCACATTTTAAATGTCCTTTTTAATTTTTGTTGATGACTTCATCGGATATCAAACTAGACACGGTGCGCAGGCTCAGCTGCGAGTCTACGGCAGCCATCTTTTTACTAGCTCGAAGTGAAGAGCCGCTAATTTTCGAGGTTCCACATCTTCTGGAATGTGAAACTGCAGTAATCGAATGTCGAATTAGACAGGAAACCAGAGGTGGTTTTAAAGGACGAAACAATTTGATATGGCAGTTTGCTGTTCGACTGCATTTCATATGTGTTCCACATGGATCTACGGTTGTTTTCGATTTGAAGCAGAATTTGTAGCTGGCGGGATAATTTGTAGGCAGTACATGATTTGTCACTACCGCTAGTAACCGAAAGCTGATAATAATTTTCTGGTTGATCGTTTTGGGTTGTTTGAACAATTTTTTGTGTAGCTTAAATATAAATGTAAAATCTCATCAAGTGGTATCTTCTTTGATTAAACAAGTTACAATCATTCGCAAACTCATACGCACAGGCAATGCTAATCTGGTCAAATTCTTCAGCAAATGAAACAAGTTAAATGTGGTAGTTGCATTGAGTCCAACTTACTTGAGTAGGAGTTGAAATATATTCTTATGAAACAATTGTATCAAGTTTAATTCAATCATGTGAACGATGATCAGGACACGTTAACGGTCACAGTAATGCAGGGTAATCCTTCTACACAATGGATACAATGAGAATGACATTGTAATTAGATCGAATTAGACAGTAAACTTAATGTGTATTGTGAAGACGAAGTATTGAACATAAAAATATCAAATTAAAGAAGAAGTGTTGTCATGTTCAAATTTTTATTTCCCAAACTGTGACAAGACAGTTTTATCATCTTCCTTACTTTGGATGGGGACAATTATCAGCCGAAAGAAAAAACCCAGATATACCTGCGTACCAACGTTCGGTAAACAGTTAAGGAGACATGTCTTCGGGAAAACTGTTCAATGTTTTGGATAAGATGACAAAGCCTAGAGCAGTATGATCTGTTTTTATATGTGCCACTTCGCAATCAAAGAGGTAAGTACAAGCCATATATCTCTGTAAGAATACAGATATACAGATAGGATAAATGGTAACCTCTATTCTCCTCCAGCTGTTCTGGTTGGAAATAAGCATATAATTATATATATAGGCAGCTAGGTAAATTATCTTTCTTTTTGCAAATTATTTCTACAAATGCCCAACAATTTCGACTTTAATATTGCTCGTTTAAAATAAGCCTTCATAGAATATTGGGAAGGAACAATACATGTAATCATGGATAGGAAGGAGAGGATTGGTGGTTTCTCGCAGATGTCTTGTTTTAGAAGATAACACAGTACTCACTCCGAGTTGTTTAATCCTATGGACGTCTTCCGTGTAGTGATGGTAGCTGTCACATGCAATATCACCATTGTCTGGTACAGCTGTACTCTCGTGGTAATACGAATCCCAAATACTCTCACCTTTTCCTAATGTCAATAGAGATGTTTCAGATAAGAGTTATATGTTTACTGGTTTTACTTATATCCTTAGAATATTTCAAACTACAGTCCAGTAGGGAAATTTAACTCGTCTTTATAAAATCCAGTTCGTTTTTTTAAACTTGAAATTGTTATACGTGTTGATATGGATGGAGACAGAAATAAATTACATCGACAAAAGTCTTGTTGTTTTCCTTACAGAACAAGAATAACATAAACATTTGCGAAACCAATGATTACTAGTTAAGTGAGTTTCACCCTGGAACCATCTGAAAAAATGTTATGTTTTAGATAAGTGTTTCTATTTTGGATTTCCTGACTGATATACATTTTATCTGAGTATTGAAGGTACTGTCATTTTGTCAGCTCTGGATCTTGTGTTCTGTTCTCACTACCCTACTCAATGTTTCCGGCATTGCCTCCATTGGCACCCGTCTCCATATGACTTTGGCTGTTGCACGGGAATGTGACCCAAACAAACAAAACAAAAACTTAGAAAATCATTCTTACCATCTGTATTCCATGCTCCCTCTACTTGGTAAGCAGAAGAAGAGGCACTCCAGGCGAATCCCTTTGGAAACTCTCCAAACAGAAACTCATTTTCGTATGGCATGGTTGTCATAACGCCCGGGGCTGTCATGGCCCCTCGTAGGAAACCGTTGTCTTTGATGACCTTAGAGTAGAACACTGCCGACTCCTTTGGGGTTCGGGGTCGTGCAGGGTCAGAGAAGTTGACAAAATGAAGGCCGAATCGTTCGTCGTACCCGCTGCCCCACTCAAAGTTGTCCATCAGCGACCAGGCTGTATATCCCTTCACGTTGACTTGGTCGAGTTTCCGGGCTGTAATTTACAAAAAGTTTCAGTAAAATACGCTTATCACATACACATTTACATCCAATTCGAATTCGAATGCATTTTCTGAACATTAAAAAGGTATGAAACCCATATCCGTTCAGACATAATGATTAGGACTGGGTCTGTAAAGACCACAAAAATGTTAATATTATCATGAAATATATCCAAGTGATATTTGTTTCTGAAATGGCATCAGCGTCTTAAGGGTTTTAATAAGAGTATATCGGCAAACAAAACGGGTACCACCATGACCAAGGCTCTGTTACCACCTTTAGATAGGATAAGTGTACTGCATGAGATGGTGACTCTGTTTTCAGCCGTTGAGATGGTGGTCCGATATTTCAAATCTGAGTCTACTGCGGTGATTGGGGAGCTTTGTGAGTCTATAGGACGTGACACTTCGACTTTCCTTTTTCGCTCCATCGTGTAAAAAGTATATACACATACATATGCAGTATTGTATGTTTAATCACATTTAAGCCTAATGTTTACGCATTATTGACGCACATTAAGTCCCCTTTTGGAAATTCTTACTCACTTTGAATCAATTGTGTAGCTATAACGCCTGTAACTTACCTTTGAGCACCTCGTTAATGTAGGATCTATAGTAGTGGATTCTGTGTACGTCCGACAGCGACCCGTTCCTGTCAGACACGCCGTTCTCCGTTACATACACAGGCAAATCTCCGTAATGGTTTTTGATCCAGTTCAACATTTTCCGCAGACCAAATGGAGTCACCCATAACCAATTTGACCCTGACCTTCAAAAAGAGTGTTTGGGTGTATTTCACAGTTTTTAAATGGAATATAACAATGCCGCCCTATAATATAACTATTACAAAAGCAATCTGTACTATAATGATTTCTGACTTCAAAAGAGCAAATTATGTTTTATATCACATTTTGTAGTACATTATCCACATTCATTAGGAATGGGGCAAAACTGATTATAAGAAAAGAGAAATCTTTGTATTCTGCGGTTCCACTTACCAAATTACCCAATTTTGCGATTAAATACAGATATGTTCATACCCTAGCCATTTTGGGTCTATAGAGCCCCCGGTGTCTTTGTCGGCGTCATAACTTATATCATCAATGTCTCGATCAACTGGATGTACCAGACCAGATGTGTACAGGTTGAGACCGAGAAAATCTGTCGAACCTGAAAAACGAGGTTTGTACATTGTGTTAATATTGATTTCAATAAATTTCTAAAATGTTAATCTAGCGACATCTCGATAGCTAAAAGAGTTATCAACCGAGTTAATACAGGATACTATGCCAATTACTGCAGGACATACCTTACTTTAGAAATGATTTGTCCTAAAATGATAAATTCTCTATAACCTTTAATTATCTTTTTTTCTGTCTCTGTAAATTCTGGAAGTCGGGACTGGTTGAATCCTTGGAGTGCACTCTTATTGCCCACTTGCCACTTCATGACATCAGGATAGTCGCCATGGACAAGAGGATTGGCAAACCAGCCAAAGTCGAACTGGGTTGCCCTCTCTGCTGCCTCCAGGTGGGAGGGATTATAGGGATTTTCGGGCTCCGACCACCCAGCGTTCAGCGTTATACCCACTTGACCTGTAACCAAATTTTATCTCATTTTCAACAGTCATATGTTCCATCAGGCCACAATTCTAGCGTTATTTCCAAAACCAGCATTTGTCTACTTTCACGGTGAAATACGGCTTCATCGTGTTGTTTCATTTTCTCACATCTAGAGACAATTATAATGTGTTTTGGAAATATCTTGATAGATTTCAGTATTTTCTTTTTTTTTGCAACTTTATAGTTTTATTGGTAACTGCTTTATTCTGTATCACACAGAAGGATTGATAATACAAAATATGGTTTATGAGAATTATCTTTTCCCCGATTCAGAAGTACAAAATAGCAGGTACTCGAACGTTGCATTACTTCCAGAAAAAAACATTTTTGTAATCCATACAGTTTCATGTTTGGTCAAATAGTTAGATATTGCGATACTGTAACCTTGCTTATGTTGGCAGCTTCATGTTTCCGTGTATTGGAGACAATTTTGAATTCAAATATATCATGATTTAGTACTTCACCTGTCTTTAACATGCAGTTGTCATTATGATATTTTAAGCGGTAGTGTAGTTTAAAACGAATAAATGTGAAAAGTGCCAAAATCAGATCAGCACTAAATCAACTACGTGTGCAATTTAGCCCGACAGCTGGTGATACTAGGTGTTACCTTTCTGAGTGTGGCGGTAGGTTGAGTTGTAGATATGCCATGACCTTGTGTGTGCTAGGATCAGGTGGTGACTGACAATATAAGCGTTAGTTCCAGGTCCGTACATCCCCGGGGCAAACACGGCTACACTGTACCCCAGCCAGGAAACGATCCACGGCTCGTTAAAGGTGATCCAAAACTTAACCTGAGTGCAAGTATCAGAGTATGACTTAAGTATTTAATGAGTACCGTAAAACTGGCTGATATTTAACACGATAATCTGAATAATTTACATGCACTTTGCGAACAAATATGAGTCTTTTAAAAGTTTCATTTTACAAGAAAACATGTCTTTAATATATGTTTAAAGTTTAATACTCAGCAAGGCTAGGTTGTTTTGATGGTTTGATTAAAAGTTCCCGGTGAAGGTAAAATAGAGACAGACTTGACCGGTGCTTGTTAACAAAGGTTAAAGTGAGACATACTTGACCAATGCTTGTTTGCAAAGGTTAAAGAGAGACAAAGTTGACTGGTGCTTGTTAATAAAGGTTAAAGAGTGACCGACTTGACCGGTGCTTGTTAACAAAGGTTAAAGAGAGACATGCTGGACCGGTGCTTGTTAACAAAAGTTAAAGAGAGACAGATTTGACCGGTGCATGTTAGTTTTCATGGAGTTTTCATGGCTATAAATATTTGTTGTGTATTGTTATCAAACATTCAGGTTCTTTTATCAATAGTTCTAAAGTTCAATTATAAGAGCAACGGGTGCGTTTGTTCCACTTTTGTTTTTCCACTGTTGCTGTTTTAGAACCCCCTTATTGTTTTGCTTAATCTAAACAAGCACTTTAAGTGAAATCTGAAACGCTACAAATAAGTATATACAAATGTTTCCTTGAAAACCTTTAAAATATGGTAAGTAATCAGCATACCCGGTCTCCAAAGTGTTTGAAGCAGAATTCTGCATATTCTGCAAAAATATCGATAAGGGATTCATTGAGCCAGCCGTTGTACTGGAGCTGTAGCGCCTGTGGCAGATCCCAGTGGTAGAGTGTAATCATGGGCTGGATACCCTCAGCCAGCAGACCATCGATTAGACGGTTGTAATAATCAACACCCTTTTGGTTCGCACTTGACACTGTGCCGTTCGGTAACACTCGCGACCAAGATATAGAGAAGCGGTAGTGTGAAACCTGAGGAAGATAAAATAAAATTCAAAATAATGGCCCCATGTCTCTGATTGAAACTGTAAACATGTTCGCATTCAACATTTGTCTTTTTCGACTTTTCCAACCTGTTTTTGCAGCATGCTTTTCCTCCGATTGCAATGCAGTGTACTGCATCAATTCTTTTTCTTAAAATATGACAATATGTCCCTTCATACATAAGTTGTACTGATTATGTTAATCAGATATCAGCCTTACACAGCAAGACAAATGTCTACGTTTTACTCAAAGAATCTCAAGGGAAAATACGATACGGCTCACCGCGCTAGTACAGCGCAGCAATCAGGAAATCGTTATTATACCTGTTATGTTTTATAGCCTTCAAACAAGTCTGATATAAACAATGTATTTATTATATTGTCAAAACATTATCAAGAGAGTAGTGAATAATACATTACATCTTGTCAGTAGTATATTATACATTACATCATATCAAGACAGTTATAAATAAAACATTACAATATATCATATCAGTAGTAAATAATACATTACAATATATCATATCAGTAGTAAATAATACATTACAATATATCATATCAGTAGTATATAATACATTACAATATATCATATCAGTAGTAAATAATACATTACAATATATCATATCAGTAGTATATAATACATTA
>JAUMHH010001365.1:0-10840 GCA_032359455.1 Chlamys rubida
TTGAATAAACCTGAAGAGCCCTGTGAAGGGTGAAAGCAGCTAGTTTTTTAGTCGGTCGTTAATCTTATTTTTTCTATGTATACATACATATATATTAGTAGAGTGTAATGGTATAAACATCTATTTATATAGTGTTTATACATGTACATATACAAATATTAATCATATTAATACCTATAAAATTATGTCTAACCTTTGTAATCACATACAAGTAGTATAAACTGACATTATCTATATTATCCTATTGATAATTATAATAAATATGTATACATATATTTTACTGATAGATATACGGTCTGTATGTATCTAAATATATAAACTTTAAGCTAATATATAGAATTTTGTCACCCTTCTAATTTGTAACACTCTTTCTGATTGGATATCCTGCCGGGGTCTATAAAGACCAGACGGGGTCTATGAGTCCGTAGACCCCTCGTAACCCAGAGATAACTAATAATATCGTACCTGTAATACAGTATAACCGATACAATTGTGTATATTGTTTATAAACAAACTAATTACATATTTTACAAATATGTATACGGTTCTAAATATACGATTAATAAATTCATAGATGTTGTCAATGGTAAACTCGAACTCGCAACCTTTCGGTCACGAGCCCGGCGTCCTACCAGGCCACTTCACTACGTGTCTCCAAATACGACTGTTAGATATGTAAACACTGTATTTAAGCACAGTTCAGTAACTAAAGCTGTGTACATACAATGATACCCGTACCACTGCAAAAAACTGAAACTAAGTGTCGGAAATGTTTTGCGCGGCATGACTATATCAAACCATACAATGCAAGACTTTCGTGAGAAATGTTAAAGATAAAATAAACAAAATAGAATCTACGAAAGTATTTCGAGTTTTACAAAACTCCGTGGGGTTAGTCGACCGGCATACGAACACTGGATAAGATTGTTATACTATGACTTTTACCAACTGAGTTACATAATGTACCTGGTCCACGGAAGTAATATATAACCGGAAGTTGAAGGGAGGTTACTGTATATGCGAAAAACCACAATGTAGTGGGACAGGCATCCTTAAACTTTTATTCAGAAACAATAAAAACTGTTTTAAAATATTAATAAGATGCCCCCAATGAGAGTCGAACTCACGACCCCTGGTTTACGAGACCAGTGCTCTAACCACTGAGCTATAGGGGCTCTACAGCGCTAATTCTATTTTTAGATTTAACTATTGCAGGATTCAGAAACGCCCTGAAAATAATAAAACTTTAGATGTTGTTTAATAATGAATACATTTACACAACTATATAATAATAATAACAAGTCGTGGTTCTTAATCATATACCGCTTTATCGCATCCTACTTCGTAGGTCGTCTCAAAGCGGTTCACAAATTATTATCCGTGGTTACACCGTGGCCTTTGCAACCAGCCAATATCTTTCTCAACTCCCTGGGGAGTATATAGCCGGTGCTGCCATTTAGGCGTTCACATCTAGCATTCAACAATTCTAGCACTACCCAACCACGTTCTCATTTACAGCTGAGTAGACTGGAACAAGCGGAGTAAAGTATCTTGTTCAAAGATACAACACAGTGCCGTGACGTGACCTCCGCAAACCTTTCGTGTTTTATATAAATGGAGCATCAGTGGGCTACGGTACTGTCGTTGACAAGGTTCCCATCTAGTTGGTTGGGCGACAGAATGTGTAATGGTCAGAGGACCAGGGTTCGAATCCTGGTTTGACTTACTTGCGGTTTTACTTTCAGAAAACCGTTAGTGGTTACAATGTTTATATCATCATATTACATATTTACAAAAGTTACCCAACGTCTTTCTTTCTTCAGACAATATTTGTAAAAGCTATATTCAGCTGAAAGAATAGTTTCCAGTGCATAATAACAATGGTTTTGGCAGTGGTATATAGGGTTCTTTAAGTAGTGGCAGATCCAGTAACCTTTCTTTGGGGGTTTCCCCCTCTGGATCCGCCACTGTAAATTAAGTGTCATGATTAATTACGGATCTACAAAAACATCGTGATTTTTAAGGATGTGCCTTAAATGAGGCCAAATTAACGACCCCTTTTTGAGACTAGTGACCTAATAAACGAGGTATAAGGGTCCTTTATAGAATTGATGTTATCTGCTTTCATATGTGGCTTGTTTTGACTTAAATAAACAACTCTGTGTTATAATAAAACTGATGAAAATAAGAAATATTCGTGAGGATAAGATCATATATATACTGCAAAAATGGAACTTTTCGCGAGTGGATATTTTCGCGTTGTAACTCTTTAAACTGATCGCGGTTTGGAAATGTTCGCGTTGACAATGGTTTTTCAACCTATGTGTTTTTATATAGCTGTAAGCTATATACATGTATATACTTGTGTGTAGATATTTTGTCGATGATTTTTCTGAAATCTGCAAAAACTTGAAAACATGTCTTTGGTCTATAAAAACTAAAAATATAATACCGTTAATTTCGAAATGTTCTCGTAGAGACTCTGTTACTTGATTACAATGTAGAAATGTTCACTTCGACAATGGTTCAGAAATCTATATATTCCATATATCCACGGATACTTTCGTGTGGTTATTTCCGCGCTTATTTTCTTAACGCAAAAAACGTCAGCATTTCCACACACGCAAGAAATTACCACTTTCCGTAATACATATAGGACGTACATATATAGATAATATGTAAATTGAAGTTGATGTATTCAAAATAGGGGAAAAAATTTCACTTAACTATTCATGTTCAAATGGTGTGGTCAAACATATACTATTTCAGACATTTAGTTGTTTGTAAACTCTCAAATACTTGTCCATTTTCAACACCTTTGTAAACATATCATTTTTCATACGAAAATATATTGGTATTGTTTAAGAAACCGTCTTTTGTTTAAAAAAACAAACATACTCACAAAGTGGGCCGGTATTCTTATTTTGAAAAATTAAAGATTCGGTTGTCATGTTGTACTAGCGTTCACTGGCACTTCTAAACAAACACTGTGATTTTGGTAGCACCAAACTCAAGATCCTGGCTGTCGAGATGAGTACTTAACCAAGGAGCTATGCCACCGTCATGCGTTTGACGTTTGAGCTTTCGCAATATAAGACACTCTGTCAGCAATAGTCAAAGTGGTATACATGAAATAGAAAATAAAAAACTAAAAAAAAAATGGAGAATTAGATGCGTTTTTTAACTTGACAAAATACTATCACGATGGTTTGTATTTAAGCCGTATTTCCATAATGATATGTGTGTATAATAATAGTAATATTATATCATTTGTCAATTTATGTTCAATCACTCTTGTTGGCCAGGAAGGTAGAGCGTAGGGATCTTAACACATTCATCCCTGAACTTTCATAATGAACTATTCCTATTTTGAATTGGAATAGTTCAAATGTGTCTCCAGGGGTTAATGTGGGAGGAAACCGCGACACATTCATCCCTGAACTTTCATAATGAACTATTCCTTCCTTTGAATTGGAATAGTTCAAATGTGTCTTCAGGGGTTAATGCGGGAGGAAACCGCGACACATTCGACAGATGAATCAAACTCTGGTAGTCTTGGTGACAGACGAATCATGTATATATAATGACTCAACATTTAAGTGTGAAAAAACGAGCTTTCAACTTAAAATAAGTTTGAAATTATGAATGACTCATCATATACAGATATGCTACTTGCGTATGGCACCTTTTTGTTAAGGACTCTTGACCCACTCAATCAGGGGATTGGGGAAATCCGTGCAACTACATTGTACACTTTATTGTGGGCTCAATCTAAACTTCGCTATTATTATTTGGCTTCTTATCGTTCACATTGGTTTTCACTTGGAGATGGTACAATAAGTGTTTTACGAAAAACTTTCTTTGATACTTAAAAATAACAAATGTGTTTTGCACCTTTTGAATAATGAACATTTCACGTGTCAACGGGAATCATTTTTAAACGATAATTACATATAACATGTTAGATAGTATTATGCAAAACATTTGTAATGAAATAAAGTAAAACCTTGATACAATGTCATTCGTTAATATGCCACCTCTATTACCGCCATTATCCCATTATATCGCCTCCCTCGTTCCATAACAAATTCTGTTAGCGTCTCCCTCTTTTTATTGCCAAACCTCTTTATAACGCCAACGTTGTGGCGAACAAAAGATGGCAGCATAACGAAGCTTTAATGATTAAGAACTCACTTTTAATCCTATTTCGTTTTGTAATGGATATATCTACTGCTCCTTCGTGCTCACAGTACTACATTCAAATTCTTTATTTCATCTTGAGCATATACATCTCATCGATTCAAAGGAAAATTTCATAATGTACATTCAAAATCAGCACAGGCTGTAAGATACAATCAGCATATGGAATTTATAATTTAAATACAGGTGTTTTTATTACCTAAGAGCTTGCAAATCAAACTAGTTCGAAGCCAACAGAGTAGAACGTAGTAAACTTACCCAGGTTAGTGAATTCTTTGATATTACCGGTTAATAATAATTTAATTAATTTATAGACAGAGGGATTAGCACGATAATACAATTTAATATATTTACTTCGTAGTTCGCAGAAGGAGGGGCATTTTAGAATGAAGTGGAATTCGTCTTACTAGTGCACGTGGCTCCGATAAGATACTTGACTGTACTTACGTAGTTATAAGTACAATGTACCCTGACCTTTCTATTCAAGTGGACCTATACTGGTCAAACATTAATAGTTCAGGGCAAATCATTCTGAAGTATTGTACACAAACACCGATGTGGTAGTCCGATGTTTAAATGCTTTGTAAACATTTTTTTTGAAAACTTAACCTTTAACATTTCTTTTCAAATATTGAACATGGGAAT
Organism: Chlamys rubida; assembly: GCA_032359455.1. Taxonomy (NCBI): domain Eukaryota; kingdom Metazoa; phylum Mollusca; class Bivalvia; order Pectinida; family Pectinidae; genus Chlamys; species Chlamys rubida. The sequence continues at coordinate 4,846 of JAUMHH010001365.1, forward strand.
CGCTTCAGAAACCAACTGTTTCGAAAAGTGAGGGAAAGTAGTCAAATTGTACTAAATAGAATTTTTAATCTGCACAGCAGATCCGAGTTTTAAGACAGTATATAAAATGTCACAATGCAGATTTCTAAATTTTTGTTCAATAGTAATTGAGTTGATTATTTTAATTAATTGTTTTAAGCAAGAAACTACAAACCCTATTTAGTGAAAATTTGTTATTCAGAATCAGTTCACTACAAGAGGCCAATGGCAACATAGCTGGTGGGCTATCATTATTTGTAGCCAAAGTGTCACTGTAAATTTTCGTTATATATAAAAGGAGATACACCGTGCTACATGTACCACTAGTCCTCTACCACCGGGTCTTGGGTTCGAGGCCTACGTGGGGCAGTCGCCAGGTATACTGTCCGTAGGTAGGTGTTTTTTCTCCGGGTACTCCGGCTTTCCTCCACCACCAAAACCTGGCACGTCCTTAAATGACCATTGCTGTTAATAGGACATAAAACACAAACAGACCAAATGCACTTTATGTACGTTGGTGTTACGTGTATCAGGAACACTGCCAGTATCAATTAACTTTGACTAAACAAGACTGCAGACACATTGCAGGCGCGTAACAACCTATGTAGCAAAAAAGCCCGGGTTTTACACATCATTTTTGACAAAAACAAAAAACAAAAAAACGCAACATAGAGTATATTATATAAAATATTAAAAACCATAATATTTGTAAAATAGTAGGGGGAAATGATATTTTCTTGCTTTCAAATGGTTATTGAAACTGACGCAAGAACACGGGAGAACGTATCTCGGCAGGACATTTCATCATTGGGCTTACACATTGAAAACTCGTTTGTTATGCCCTCTGATTGTAATTGGGCACAGTACAATAAGTGCGCCTTGATGCTGGTACTGTACTAAGTATACAAGCATGTTTATGAGGATATTTTTTAATGAATCAATTAAATTTCAACGGTTTATCTCTCATTACTAAAAACCAATGAGTTCTGTTTAAAATCCACCGGGTAATATTTATAAAAAATGAACCTAAACCGCCCCCTTTCTTTTAAGTTGTCCTGTAAACGAGCCCTTTCTTTTAAGTTGTCCTGTAAACGAGCCCTTTCTTTTAAGTTGTCCTGTAAACGAGCCCTTTCTGCTGGCACGATAGCATAAGCTGCTGGGCTCCACCCACCAGGCAATGGGCTCCACCCACCAGGCAAAATCAACGCGATAACTATAATATCAACACATACTGATAAATGGAAAATTGCTTGTTAACACTGAGAGTAAACTAGGGTCTTACTTGAAATATATCAAATCCTGAAAATGAAATCAAATATTCAATATGATAGCGTTGATAAGTCTTTTCAAATGTATGCGGGAATTGTTTTTCCTTAACTTCGGCTGTCCTCGCGTGTGCAGGGGAAAATGTGCTTAACTTCGGCTATCCTCGCGTATACAGGAAAATGTGCTTAACTTCGGATATCCTCGCGTATACAGGAAAATGTGCTTAACGTCGGCTATCCTCGCGTATACAGGGAAATGTGCTTAACTTCGGCTGTCTTCGCGCATGCAGGAAAATGTGCTTTACTTCGGTTATCCTCGCATATACAGGAAAATGTGCTGAACTTCTGTTATCCTCGCGTATACATACAGGAAAATGTGTCTAACTTCGGTTATCCTCGCGTATACAGGAAAATGTGCTTAACTTCGGTTATCCTCGCGTATACAGGGAAATGTGCTTAACTTCGGTTATCCTCGCGTGTGTCGTTTTGAGTTTCAAAGTGACACATGTGGCAGTTATGCCATTATCTCTGTCGCATACAGACATTTCAATGTTAAAATACATGATACATGTACTTAACACCATAAGTCCATGTCAGAGTTTGTTTATATATACAGAAATGCAAATGTATATTTAAGTAATAGCCTAGTAAGCAAATGTCATACCGACTTAATGATTTGTTTACCATTAGACATAATTGGTTGCCGTTAAAATCGTTAAAAGATTTACAAATATGTATTTAACACTCTGATACGTTTAATAAACATTAATTCTCTTTAAATATTGAATGTGCTTAAGGTTTGTAAGTATTATAGTAAGCCAACATAAACATTACACTGGTTGTGCTAAATGAACCTGTATACAAAACATACATTCTGTAACAACAAAAGTATATTGGATAATATCCTTCTGTGACTAGCGAAGTCAAACCTTCGTACATTTGTCCATGAGAGTCCCTAGGCGTCAGTCTGATTCAGGGTACTTTCACGTCATACATATCTGCTATTATTGAAGTGATATTTAAACACTTGTGATAAAGTAAATGATTTAATTGTGTACAGTTCGGGTTTACCCGATACAGATGCCTGTTTGACCTTACCTTACCAAAATATGCCTCCACTTCCCAAAAGTGTTCTGCTTTTAGGATTCTATTATGATCTCAAAGATTCAAAGACACTTCAGTGTTTCACAAAGTAAAGATGAAAGAAAAGTGATACCGGACTTTCCCTCGTTGTTCTTAAGAGCGGATTGATACGTAAATATAGTGTCTAGATAAATAAATCCGCGAAATAAAGTCCGTTTTTTAAACAATGGTCTTGATGCATAAACTTGCAAGACAATTCTGGGGTTTTTTCTGTACGAAACCGATATTGAAGAAATTATTTAATCTACTGTTAATAAATAGCGTTTTACTTTTATCATGCTTCTGTTTCTTTATATCAACTATCTGTTTAATGATATTGAAAAAGGGATTGTTCTGTTACATGTATTACAAGTTTATGTAATGATTTCTCCACCACAAAAACAAATCACAAAAAGAACGCTGAAAGATAAGAGATAGAGGTATTTTATTTTAATGTTTACAGAGTGTTTCACTAGGTTATCGGCTTCTGTTTTTACTTAATATTGTGACATTTTCCGCCAAGGTCACACAACCCTTGGTAACCGTGAAACCTCCAAGTGGTTGACGGAAGTGACGCATTCAACTGACAGTATAACGCTCTTTATGACCGGATTGTCAACACCTCCCACAAAGAGTACGGGTCGCATTCTACACACTCGTGAAGTGGTCTTCTCAATAAACTCAATACCTCTCCGAGTTTAACGTTACATCAAATATTTCCGTAATTGCCCGACAGTTATATAAACTAGGATGGATATATAACTTAGGCTAAACAAGTTTAAGCACCTAACCTGTTTTAGTGACTCAGCATTCTGTTTCGTAGTTACACTGTAGAACCATATTGGATATTCTTTGACGATAATCACTTGCACTTCCATCTACCTTTAACAGGTAATATAGACGTACAATGTAGTTTATATTTCATGGGATATCTTACCGTATAATGGGTTATTTACGCGGGCCTAAATTTTCGCGATTTCGACCCAAAATTAGAAAATCCAATGTAAGTTTTTTCCTCTGTTTCTGTTTTGCGTAAAGTCAAGTCTATACACAAATTAACTAAAGGGTGAAATCACATCGACACTAAAGCATTATGGATGAAATCGAGGGAAATATCAGCGGTTATTGCGTATAGTTAAGTTTGTACGCAAATCTGTTAAAGGGAGGTAATCACATCGGCACTAAAAACATTATCGATGACAAAAAGGATATAACAGCGGGTTTGCGTACAGTTAAGTTTATACACAGATTTACTGAAGGGAGGTAATAACGTCGGCACTAAACATACAGCGGTTTTGTGCAGAGTTAATAGAATACACAAATCTACTTAAGAGGGAAATCACAATGACAATAAAACATAATCTATGACAAAGAAGGGAAATAACAGCGGTTTCACGAATCGACTAAAGGGAGACAACCACCTTGGCACTACATGTAAAGCATAATCTATGAAAAAAACATGGAAATATGAACAGTTTTGTGTATAGATTAAGTAGAATCACATTGGTACTACAGTGTATAACATTATCTCTAAAAAAGGAGAAGGGAGATGTCAGCGGTTTTGTGTATAGTTAAGTTTATACGCAAATCTATTAGAGGGAGAAAATCACGATGTTTAAAAATGACATCGGATCTATGAAATTAGGAAAGATGTTAACGGATCTGCGTAGAGTATAGTATACATACAAATCCATGTCTATAAATAGATTAGAAATATAACGGCGCTTCACCACCGTGAAGGGAGAAGGATTAAATCGAATGAGAAGTCATGGCACTGCGACACGGCTGATCCTCTAAACCAGTAATCTATAGACGGCTTTTATTCCAAATTAACTCCGACACTGCTGTAAACCATGGTAGATTAAGCGAACCTCTTGCAGTCAAAACGGGGGATTAACCTAATAAAGCAGTGTTAACCGACGTTATCAAAACCAAACGTATAAATGGTAAAAATATTTAAAGCAAAAGGCGTGAATTTAATCTTATACAAATTGGAATGATTTTTGGCAGTGTACGAGCGAGTCATTGATTAGCGTTGTATTTTGTATTTATGCAAACATTTCTGTTGATGTCTTTTTTCTTTCTTGGTCTGTTGTCACCGTTCCATTAATTCAATATTACTTTGCTATTAAGCATAAATTATTCTTAAGACTTTGCAAGCTTACACGTCACTAGGTTCTTAATATTCGTAGGCGGTTCTACCTCTACGGGAGCCCCCTGTTAACAAGAGATTAAAGGCACAAAGATATTTAATGAATATAAATAAATATGACGATCAAAACGTCACTGACACAGACTTTGCGAAACAAAACCCTGAGAAATATTATACTTGAAAAAGGAATGCAACAAAAACGTTTTTGTATAGGTGTGTTTTTTCCACATTTTTTGCTATCCAGTAAGTACTCGGCAAAACACAAAACACAAGTATAAAGTATAAAGACTATAAAGGACCATGCAATGCGGCTTATGACGGTGACATATTGGTCTACATCAGAAGGTCAAGGACGGTATTGTGCCTGATTTTGTTCCTTGATTTTGTCGTAAATGTATGTGCTTAGAGTGACAAGAACTGTTTTACCCATGTTTACACGTCAATTGGAAATATGTACAACCGTAAAAAGTAAGTATGATTCGTTTTTGTTGTATAAAATACATGGTTTACTTTTGGAAAGTTTGACAAAGACCGATTGTATCTATTGTTGCTATGTTTATTTTATAGCAATGTTGACACGTGTTTTATTGAATTGATATTTGACACCGAATAAGTCGATGAAAATACTCATATACGATACAAATATCCTATCAATATTTCATTTGTTTCTTTCAAATTATATTGTTGAAACATTTTCAACAAAAATGTGTTTGAGTATTACTTTTAGAATTATAGTTTGAATATGAGCACGCATTTCCTCCTGTCTTAATCTAAATGAAACGACTATCAGTAAAACCTCATCTTCGTCTCGGTCAATTCCACTTTTTTCAGGTCCATATAACCACATACTTTTACCCCATACCACATGGGACTTTTATTTTGGTAAATATTTGGTTACATGGACCTAAATAAGTGATATTCACCGAGACGAAGGTTTATATAACCACATATGCACCTCAACAAATGTCCATAATTGATAAATATAGCATGATAACATATATATAACGGTCTCAGTCACATTGCTTTAATGGTATGATTAACTATGGTATGCTTACATTTCGGTTGGTCGGGTGGCGCAGTGTGGAACACATTCGCCTTTTACAAAGACTGTCTCGGATTAACTCCCTCGTCGGAGATGAAAAGGTATTCGGTAAACTGCCCGATCACGTGGGTTTTATCCGGGTACTCCAGCCTTCTCCCACATTACATTAGGATCTATCTGTGCACTTCCATCCGGGCCAACAAAACTGATTAATACATCAGAGAAATTGATTTCACGATTGCTGTTTTACAAATAAAGTTTATTTTTGTTATTTCGATATCAGCTACATCTACTATACATTGTATCATGAAACATCACTATAGATGAATCAACCATTATATCATGATTACAATAACAAACACTATGTTACGCATGATGATATTGGTTGTAAAGGTG
>JAUMHH010001387.1:0-11555 GCA_032359455.1 Chlamys rubida
AACATGGGTGATACTAAAATCAAAGGGGAGACAACAGTATTAACATGGGTGATACTAAAATAAAAGGGGAGACAACAATATTAACATGGGTGATACTAAAATAAAAGGGGAGACAACAGTATTAACATGGGTGATACTAAAATCAAAGGGGAGACAACAGTATTAACATGGGTGATACTAAAATAAAAGGGGAGACAACAATATTAACATGGGTGATACTAAAATAAAAGGGGAGACAACAGTATTAACATGGGTGATACTAAAATCAAAGGGGAGACAACAGTATTAACATGGGTGATACTAAAATAAAAGGGGAGACAACAGTAAAATGGGGACACCAAAACAAAGGGAAGCAATAATATAATAAATGTATCTGGAGACACAAACATATAAGACAACAAAAGTAACTAGACAGAGGCCTTAATTAAGAAAAAGGTGGACAACAGTAACAGTGGAGACATGGGGAACAAATGAGAGTTGAGGTGATATCAAGGCATGCAAGGGTGACAACTACAGACTCAAAACAAAGGGAGTAGAAAAGCAAGATCAGAAGAGACCTCCGAACAAAAAGGGGAGACAAAAGCAAACTGCAAATCAAAATATGAGAGAGAAAATTGCAACAGGAGAGACATAAAATGGCAGAGAGGGCAACCGCAGAACAGTGATCCAGGTAGAGTTATCTTATCAAATGGAACAACTGATAGAATCTGTCACTGCCCTCTTGATATGAAAAAAACCCTAAAACCTCAGGAGTTAGATTATTGATGTCCAAACCAGGTCAGACATGTTGAGAGTTTGACATTCAAAAATCTAAATATCCCAAGGGTTGGTATTTATTTAATCATATAGCTTCAAGATGAGGACTGGTAAATGTTTCAATTTTCAATCTAGGTTACTAATGATTATTTCATATAAGAGATTAACTATGACATTTCTTTCCAGTACAAGATTTTTTCTTATCAAACCTCTACACCAGACTCAAAATAGATCAGAAGATATTTCAAAATACTCGTGGAAAAGGAGAGGACAATGCAAGGCCAGACCTCACTCGGGATTCTAACCTGTGAGTGAGTGAGGGACTTATTACAAAGTATTTAACATTGGACACCTAAATTACCAATTGAACTGTTACTGGTTGGCGGCAATATAATTGACCAAATCAAGTTCCACTACAAATGAATATTTATTTCTTCTTCTTCTTCTTCTTTAGTTTACGGGCCTCCATCAATTGTGATGTTTATGCCCTCGGGGGTCCTATTGCAGAGGCGTGAAAAAGGGGTTATTTACAGTGATTAGTGATTTATTTATTTTTTGTGATTTTTGTGCAAGGTATAGATAAATAAAAATCACAACAAAAAAAATCACTAATCACTGTAAATAACCCCCTTTTTGACAACTTTCTAAAAAATTTAATGGGAATAAAATGTGAAGCAAAAATACCTGGTATTTGGTATGTAAATAAAACTATTCAATGCTGTTATTTAATTTCAATTTGGAAGACGGGTTAACGAATTGAAATTGTCAAAATTAAGAATTTTGGAAAAAATAACATGAGACTTCCAAAAAGCGGGAAAATTGTCAGAGTTGAACTAGCCAAGTCGATAACCTTTCACCCGAGTTGAACTTCAAACTTTGAAACAGGCTATAGTGAACTCTAAACAGATGCTCGTCATGATTGCCAGCAGCCAATCAAATTTAAGTTTACAAAGCGGTGTTGGAGTTACATTTCTCTGACCTCGGAAGCAAAGGAAAACACGACGAGTCGGTAACAGAATTTGGATAATTTCTCATTGAAGCTTTCTCCTGAAAATGAACAGGTAGGTAATTCCGAGTAGTGCATATGTATTGAATATATCCTTCGAAAAAACCGAACGTTTAAAGCTGAGGATTATCCACAAGGCGTAATCGGCCAACACAGGTTGAATTTGTTCGATTTGGCTGTTCTGTTAATTTTCTAGCATTATTACTGGAGTTTATTAATTAATTTTCATTTAGGACTGTTGTACATACTCTATAGAAGAAATGGACAATGACATTACACCAAACATATATCAATGGATTGCTACGTTATGGCGGGTATTTCAACTCCGTACATTTTTGTATTCTGTCATGAAGGGAACAGTCTAAATTGAGGGGGCGTCTCAAAAGACCATTTGACCGATATTTGGCAAAGACATGCGTCTATTTTGAAGTCTTCTGCAAGAATTGAGACAAAAAATTAAACTCGATGTTGCCATAACATTTTGCTTGCTCGACGTTCTTATCCATATGCTTAACATCATCTGGATTCTCTTCACGGTTTTCTTTCATCCACTGGCATTTTGCCAGAACCACAATCCTACTGTAACGTTACGTTCATTTAGACAATAATTTGATAAAAAGTCAGTCTCGAAAAAAATAGTATAAAATATTCACGTTATAAAAGCTGACATTATAACAAGTAGTAATACTTTAATGTAACAGGAAAGGAAAACCAGGACGAACTATAGACAGACACTCTACCAATTAAGAACTAGGCCTGCCTGGTCGCTAACGATTGACCCAGTCTAGATACCTTCCTCATTTTTCTAAGTCTTTGCACCCGAAGACACAACTATTTACAACCCAGGTTCGGGTATCCCCTTGCCTTGAGCATACACCAAATGCTTGAAACAAGGGTTGGTCACAGGCACCACTGTAAAAGGAGAGGAAAAATGCACGGCCAGACCAGCGTTCGAACCCGGGACCCTCCGATCTCTAAACGGACGCTCTACCAGTTGAGCTATCTGGTTGCCGACGCTCGACCCAGTCCAGTTCCGCTACACTAGTATAAAAAGCACAGATTTAGTTTTCTGAAAAATATCTAACTATTGCTAAAAAGATTTGTTAAATACAACTTAGAGCATAAAGAATGATAGGACGAGCATACAGCCAACAGTCGACACACGAGAGATCACAGCTGAAGCGCCGTTTATTCTGTCTCCTTCGTCTTCAATGGCGGCGAACATCCGCGCAGGCGCACCAGTTCCTCCTTTGAACTTGATCATAGGGACATAGACAAAAGAACCACTGTCGGGAAGTTTGTCCATATTTGCCACATTTTCGATTATAAGGATTCCTTCCTTCATCACAATTCGATGAACCGGGAACGATCTGCTCTGTCCGTAGTCAGCCGAGGGTGAGTCGACTCCTAGGGCATGTACGTCACGCTTGTTGACAAGCCATTGCGCAGCACTCTCGTGGAAGCCAGGGAAGTGGAGCGAGGAATGGTCTTCTTTGTATGTTGAGGAGTTGTAGACTCGTGCAAAATCAGGATAACGGGAGCCCCAGCCAGAGTTCATCAGTACAATAGCTCCTGCTGGAATCTGGCCGTGCTTTTCCTCCCATGCCATCAGATCCTGGTCGGTTACTTGATAGTCTATGTTACTGGTGACCTTGGCCTTGACATTGATCACCACACCCGGACCCATCAGCTGTTCCATCTTGATCTGATGTGCCTGCAGGCCCCCCTTTGAGAAGTGATTAGGAGAGTCTACATGCGTGCCCGTGTGTTCTGCAAATTCCACGTTTCCATACTGCACCCTGAAAATATGATAAAATATACAGTTTGAATATTACTTTTCTATAAAAGTATTTTCTTAGTTTGCAAATGACACTGTTTTCGAATAACAAGTTTTAGTATATAGCTTTCTTATATATATATATAACACAAGACATAAATATTGACATTTTAAGTGAACATTCATAGATAACGTAAGAAATATTGAGTCGAAATTTATAGATAACAGGAAACAGGTTGAGTGACTTTTCATAGATAACGTAAGACATGACAAGTCATCATTTACAGATAAAATAAGACATGACAAGTCAGCATTTATAGATAACATAGGCATGTCAAGTCAACATTTATATATAACATGACACCAATGCTATACGTACCATGGAACAGTGCCGTAGGGTCCTGCGTGCTCGATGGTGAGGTTGAATCTAGGATTATTGGGATACGTCAAGCTGTCGTGGTCCATGTCATACGATAGGTCAACAACTCTCCGAGTGTGAACTCCAGGTATGAAGATAGTCATAGCCGAACAAATTAACACAAATCCAACCATTTCTACTTCTTCAATTATTTTCTATATAAAGAATTGGTAGCAATGTTCTAGGAAAAAAACACTTTCTTCTCACATTAAATAATACACTGGTTTGAATTTCCTTCAAATATAGAGTATTTCCGAAAGCTCAGGAAAACATTAAATCTGCAGACGTTGGAGAGAGATACGAATCATATGATGCTCGTCACGTATACACTCCGTGAACATGCTTACATTCCACGAGGAATAACGTCCAATATAAATACTCGTACATGTTTCCCATTCGTAGGCATACTATAAAAAATGGTCTGGTCTGATCTCATTGGTCTGGTCCCAAATTTTGATCTTTTCTGGTTTAGTTTCATGACCAACTTATTTGAATTTTCATGTAGTTCATATCACTATTGATTAATCAATTCATCGATATCTAGTTTAACCAATTAATTGATTCCTAATAATTAATATGAATCTATGTAGCCGTAGTTCGAATGAAATATCTAAAACCTATGAAGATTTTTTTTATACTTCGATGAGGGGGACGGGGTAGCCGTATCACAGGCAACACTAATTGTTGAAACAAACCGACACACAATTTAATCCTGATGCATTCACCTTTTACTCTATACCATAAGACCAGACCAGACCAGACCATGGTTTATAGCATACAGAGGAATGCACCTTACTATTGACACTATTTTAGCTTAACACATATGTTTGCAGACGTGTATATATAAAAAAAATTATGAAGATAAAATTTCAAATTAATTAATTAAAAATTAACAGTTTATCACTCAACCCTCAAAATAATAGTTGGCTTCCGTGTAAGCTTTCAGTTACCCTGCATACAAGCTCTTTCTCCTGGCGCGAAAGCATAAGCTGTTAGGCTACTCCCAGCTGGTAACACACATGAAGAAGGCCGAAGATATAAAGCAGTATGTTTTCAAGTTCCATTAGACTTCTAGCGTGATGTATGTAAATGTAAACGGAGAAGATGTTGTGAAAATTGAGACAGTAATCAACCATTAAGTCCTCAAAACGAAGGTGGTCGACTTATTGTTTTACTTCTTCTCTTCTTTCTAATCTCTTAGACCGCCGACCAATCAGAGGTCTTATTTCCATCTGACCTCTCTGACCTTCGACCAATCAGATTTTTCCTTTTTTAACCTCTTGGCCATCCTACCAATCAGATGTCTTCTTCCTTCTGACCTCCGACCAATCAGAGTTTTTCTTTTCTTAACCTCTTGGACATCCGACCAAACAGATATCCTCTTCCTTCTGACCTCTCTGACCTCCGACCAATCACAGATCTTCTTATCTTCTTCTCCGATAGTACTCCTACAGGCCTACAGTTTCCCTGAGATCAATTTAATAGTCACAGGGACTAAGATATAGTGAATCAGGTAGGTGGGCAATCTGTACTACTTTCTCGTGCAATGAAAAGGTGAAATGAGTGAAGCGTTACAATATTGCTTCTATGGGATGCAGCATTGTCGTGAATTTGCTAGATGTCATTCATCAATCCTTTACTTGGCGTTTTTTAATGTAGAATCTTTGTACATACTTCAGTTATTCGTCTCTGTAAACTTGACAGTGGTAGTATTTCATGTCTTGCATGATATCTAAACAACAGGCTCACTAGGATTGAAAAACAGCTTTGTGCCCGATTGACAAATACAGAACTTTCTGGACGCTTCTTCTTTATTTTTCGACGACCATTGCTTGTTGACTATGCGCCTCTGGGGTTCAAAGAAATAGACACAGGTCTCATCGCTTGTAAGTAACTCAGATAGGTTTATGGAGTCGCAATTATCATACTCATATTTTGGCCTTCTGTTCAAATATCAGCAACTGGGCGATCAATCTGACGCAAAGCTTCTCTAATTTCAAGCACTTAGGCATGATGTGTACTGCCTTCTGAAATGCCAATTATTGACCATCATCTTTAAGGAGGATTCACCCTTTTCCAATTCGTTGAAATTTTCACAAAATGGTTTTGCAACTGTGTAGAGGTTATTTGATAAAAATCTAATCATTCCGATAGACTGGGGATTTTTTGGGGAAAAAATACAAAAAATTATAATAGGATTTTTCCTTCAATTTCAATATTTTTTTATTATTTTGGTGAGAGGCATTGTTTGGAACAATAACAACAATAAAAAAAATGAAAACAAACATTACTAATTAAACCTACACTTAATTTCTTCTTCACAAAATATATAAAACGCGTTACAAAAATTGCCTTTTATTGAAATTGTAGAGATAAAAGTGATTATCTACAATTTAAAACCAAACAGGACACAAAGTTTCATACAGACAGAGTGTACAAATTCATCAAAATATAGACAATGGTTTTAAAATTAATTTATTTTTAATTTTATAATCACTTTGATCCAGGTGAGAGTTGTCTTCCTTGAAGAAAATTGGAACTTTTTGCAGATGTATTAAATTTACACAATGGCACTTATCCCTTTTACAAATATCAAAAATGATGGAAATAAATCAAAATTAGGTTATCAAAATTGTCAATTTATTGTTCTTTTATGAAACCAAATTACTCTTAATCATTTACACATTTGACATAATTCCACAGCCCGCTAACAAATTATATATGTATATGTCAGGTATATATGTAACTAGTTCTCACGTTCACTCACACATGCATTTTCATAGAGATCTTGGTATTTTACAAACCACTATTTTCACAGAATACGTGCACTGCGTTTGTTAAAACGACGATCAACTCGACAGAGCGTAACTCGCTCTACAGCGAAAATAGTAATGACCTCGAGATTGGTGAACTGGTGTAAGTACATGATATGCACATATGAGGTCGTTACACGAAACACACCCGTCCACATTCCATGTGCTTCATGTATGACCGTCTTGAAGTCGTCTGGTCTCGCGTCAGTGTCTTTCCATGAGTCAATTTATGTCTTTGTATCGGAAGCTTTATTTCTGAATGTCGTTACATTTCCCCCACTAAAGTCTCGATATCGAGTGCTGACATAAGTATCATCGTCACGCACGTGTACTATTGTTTACCCGGTGTTACTGCCCGATACGCAATACGGAAATGACGACACGAAAAAGTCGACAAGAAAAACATGTGTATTACGAAGGGTGGGATGTCCTTAATTATTGCTTTCGCAGTAGCAATGTTTTCATTGGTTCGTCAACAATGAATAACTTGGTCAATTCTTGTCGGATGATGTCGAAATGTTTCACGAGCATTGTTCTGTAATGGCTGTTACATGCCACAGGGACCTGAGAATTCGTGTCAGCTATATTTGGACCTAAACTAAGGTGGTGTTCAGAGTAATTTTACATGTTTTAGGGGTTTAGATCAACTTTCAGTAAAAATGACACCCCAATGATATAAAAGAGAAGAGTGGAAAGCTGTCATTGTCGAAAAGCCTACCCCACCTAACTTTATTGCATCAAAAACAAATTTTTTAATTGATCTACGGAAAAATGCTAAGTACCGTTGGAAATATGTATACTTTTTCAAAAGAGTTTCAAAAGTTTTTCGAAGTCATCGTTTAACTTTTTGGTAGAAGGAGAATATATTTAACTATATCCCGTTTGTATGGGAGCTGTGTGGTGACAGAATTGATTGAAAGGCCCTCGTAAATATTAACAATGTTTAATCAGAATCGAGTCATGTTGGACTAATCCATCGGCGGAAACCGTCAATCATGTATTATACCAGCAGCAAAGGCGAGCTATATACTGCCACAACACCTTGCACGATATAATCTTTATCATTGCACATTTCAGAGCTTCCTCCTTTTCTAGATAAATGGTATTTTCTTCATGCAATGTCAAGTACAGCTCAGTTTAATTTTCCATGTGTAAGAGTCTTTCTCAGATTCCTTCTAAATATTATCGCTGTGTTATAGATTCAACAGGTGCCAAGTTGTTTGTGAAAGCTGAAAGACACGACGTAAAACCAGACGAGAACTTGAACCCATCCAGAGTCTACAAAAATGGCCGTCGAGCTACATCTGTCCAACCTAGGGGGCTTAACAAATCGTACCTTTGGTACCACCAATATCATATATACTGGTCATTTCTTTGGTGTCACGGAACCGTATACTTGTAACTACATGATGTCAATAAAATACAGTTTGCAAAAATGAGTATGTGATCGTTAAAACCAGTGTCGGTGTTTGAGAGGCTACATGATTATAAAATTAATTGGTTCCTCAATAACGATAAAATTAGGACAGCTAGCCAGTAGCGTATAGCAAACCTAAATCTGAACAGGATCAAGACAAAGGGCCACGTAGTTCTCTGTGACATATTACTGGAGTGCTTGGAACAACTAAATCCAGTTGTCGTGTTCCAGTTTTGCCTTGGCAGGTCCCGTAAACAAGAAACTGTATGTCATTTCTGTTATATATTTAGTACTCTTATCCAGGTGTAAGCTTTTCCTTTAATATTTTGATATAAATGACATTTTAGTTCCCTAATGGTTTCATGATATTGCCTAGCTTACCGTTGGAGAGTATTTTTGCACATTGGAACTACGTGTTTAACCCTTTCACCCCTATGTACTTTAGTAATTTTCAAGTTGCTGTTAGAGGTCCTGCATGAGTTGGTTTTGAGCAAATGAAATAACTAACACATCACAAACAGCTATATTGCTCGTAGAGGCCCTGTCGGAGGGATATTTTTCCACAGCAATCGCTGCTTCATAATGACCTAATCTCGTGATGCAGATGCGACTATTTACATATTAGTATTCACGGCATACCACCCCTCCCCCTCCAAAAATAAGTCATTCATATCATTAGGTTCCCCAAGCCTACTCTGACGGTGTGCTATCTTGCAGACCTGTCCCCCGTCTGTCACTACACCTATAAGGCCTATTGACAGACGAGGCTAGCAGCTGGGCCTGTTCCAACTTTATAAAAGACATAATTATGAAAATATCTGCTGTCGTTACGAAAACCACAGGTTAAGCTGATAATGCTGATACCATCTCCTCTCCTCTCTCCTCTCCCTTAGCGGTGAGTTGTGGATGCTGATAGCACTGTCAACTTTTGAAATTAATTATCCCGACCAAGTTTATCAGCTCGACCTTTCAGTTTTCAATGTAAAGTTTACAAGCTTGGTCATCTTCACACACAGAAGATCTATTTCGTATAGTATCACCCCACATCTACTGCAATGCACAGTCCACCAATCAATACAAATCAATCGAAAATGTATATATGTTTAACGCCAGAGCTTAACATCTATACAAATCCCATCTAGCAGACGACATGTGTTGTAGCGTATGCTGTAAATAGGCGTGTGTGCTAAATACCTCAAAACTTATACTTCAGTTTCTTAACATTTTTTTTTTTTTTTTAATTTAATTTACAACAATGGTATCAAACCTACAATCAAGCATCACAGTATACTACCACGAATACAGAGGGAGACCTCAATTGCGATTACAAGCTAAAGTTTGACACAATTTCTGATCGAAGGCGAAAGTCTCTGGGATGTAATTAGCCAAAAGAACTAAAAAGGACGTCTTACTATATATATATATGTTAGCACTTAGATTATATTACTTGCCTATCATATAGTTCTTCTCATTTACGACTTAGTTGTTGATACATGACAAACTAGTAAAAATAAAAGTGTTTTTCGGGTGATTGTTTTTATATCTTTATTCAACGAAAGGGGAATTGCAGACTGAGTTTGTAAAGTAAATTATTTTTTCCCCAGAGTTTTTAAACAGTGCCAACATGTTTCAATAGCAAATTAAATGACCAAGGTATCCCATCATTCCAAACTATTTATAACAGACAAACTGAGAGAATGATTTGATAATGGGTTAAAAGAGTGAAAGCAAGTTGGAAACGTAAGCTGTGGTCTAACATTACATGCTTAGTCTGTTATAAATAGTTTGGAATGATGGGATACCTTGGTCATTTAATACCAAAGAGTTCTGGAGAAGTTTTGCTCTAGACAACAATAAGTTCATATAATGGCGGCCCTTACAAAAGTCCCCAAAACTAACTTCGCTGATGTAAATCATACTTACGCAAATCACCCTACTGTTTGTAGTGGCGTTTTACACATATTTACCAAAACTGAGTGAAATTGCATAATATCTATATTTCGACCAATCAGCTGCCGAAGATGAGAAGAAGACACTTGAATGGTCGGAGGTCCAAGAGGGTCAGAGAGAAAAACACCTCTGATTGGTCGGATGTCAAAGAGGATAAAGAGAAGAACTCTGATTGATCGAAGGTCAGAGAGGTCAGAAGGAAGAAGACATCTGATTGGTCGGAGGTCCAAGAGGTCAGAAAGAAGAAAAGAAGGAAAACAATAAGTCCACCAACTTCGTTTTGGGTACTGTTTGGCTGATTAATGTCACAACCTTCACAACATCTTCACCGTTTATATATACTTACATCGCGCTAGAATTATAATGGAACTTGACAATATACTGCTTTTTATCTTCAGCCTTCTACATGTTTTTAGTAGTTGGGAGTAGCATTGCAGCTTATGTTATCGTGCCAGGAGTGTAAACATCTGTGTTAAGTTAATAAAGTGTTAGGTTCATTCGTCTGCGAAGTATGCTATAAAGTATGGTCTGGTCTGGTCTTATTTTATAGAGTAAAAGGTGAATGATTCAGGATTTGTTTCAACAATGAGTGTTGCATAATACGGCTACCCCGTCCCCCTCCACGAATATCAAAATTCTTCACATGTTTTAGATATTTGATTCGGACTACGACTACATTGATTCATATATATTATTATGAATCGATTAATTAGTTGAACTAGAAATCGATAAATTTATTGATCAAATGAAACGGTCATGAAACTAAACCAGACCAGACCAAAATTTAGGACCAGACCAATGAGATCAGACCAGATCAGAAACACGTACGAGTATTTATATTGTCCGTTATTCCTCGTGGAATGTAAGCATGTTCACGGAGTTTATACGGTGACAAGCACCATATAAAAAGTGTATTATTTGAAGTGAGAAAAAAGTGATTTATTTCTATAATTTTACAACCAATTCTGTATATCGAAAATAACTGAAGAAGTAGAAATGGTTGGATTCGTGTTAATTTGTTCGGATATGACTATCTTCATACCTGGAGTTCACACTCGGAGAGTTGTTGACCTATCGTATGACATGGACCACAACAGCTTGACGTATCCCTTTAATCCAAGATTCAACCTCTCCATCCAGCACGCAGGACCCTACGGCTCTGTTCCATGGTACGTATAGCATTGGTGTCGTCGTTTCAAAATGTTTAATTAAACTAAAGCGAATAAGGACTGATGAGAACAGTAAAATACAATCCGTATATATAGCTTGTTAAATTATAGTCGTTTCAGTTAGTTAGTTAGTTCTCTTCGTGCTGGGTTGCACATAAGGCCATCACCAGAGATTTCCATTTCTGTCTGTCGTGGGACCACTGGTGTATTTGTCCCCATGTCCAGTCTTTCTCTTTCAGTTCTTTCTCA
>JAUMHH010001398.1:0-11555 GCA_032359455.1 Chlamys rubida
ACTGGTATCTATAAACATGTATCTATAAACACTGTACTGGTATCTATAAACATGTATCTATAAACACTGTACTGGTAACTATAAACATGTATCTATAAATACTGTACTGGTATCTATAAACATGTATCTATAAACACTGTACTGGTATCTATAAACATGTATCTATAAACACTGTACTGGTAACTATAAACATGTATCTATAAATACTGTACTGGTATCTATAAACATGTATCTATAAACACTGTACTGGTATCTATAAACATGTATCTATAAACACTGTACTGGTATCTGTAAACATTGGATTTGTTTCTTAATCTTTGTACATGTATCTTTTAACATTGAATTTATCTCTACAATCATTATGCAAGTATGTAATGATGTATGTCCAAAAACTGTACTTGTATCTATAAACATTGTACATGTATCTATAGAAATTATACTTGTATTATTATTATTGTTCGTGAAGCTATACGTATTTCTTACTGGTTGTTATTGAACAGTGACTGTGTTATCTTCACATATAAACATAATTGTCGTTAACCATGGAAGACCTCACAATTGACTTTCTGTCACTGTTACGTTAATGGTATCCAAGCTTCCATCGACACCGATATAGGTATTACTTTCAACGAAAATAAAAAAATTTACTTGACAAAAGACTTATCCAACTTCCTCCTTGACAGAATAACCATTGTTACGTCCCACAAAAAACAAACGCTACAAATAATTCACTGTCATATAGACGAACATCACGCCGGTAACATATATCATCGTTACATTTTTTAGATTGAAACAAGTAATGCTACTTGAACAATTCCACACTACATAAACTAAAAAGACAGCAAAACATACATCATTGCTATGTAACCACATAAATATAGTCAATGCTACTTAAACCATTGCAAACCATCTAGACAACACTGAACCAGCCACATATATCATTGCTGTAAATAATGTGTATTTGATAATGGATTGCATAGTGTATGACCAGGATGTATGCTAGGTAACCACTTTGTGCTTTGTGAAGGGATGCCATTCATGTGACGAAAACCGGTGTATTGTGGAACTTCCTCTACGTGACATACGATCTAATGTGAGACTAATGGCGCTCTATAAATGTTTGTTCGTTCCTCAACTGACATGATACCCGTGTATCTAATAATGAATATTTATGCCAAATGTAATTCACGGGTATAGTAGGAGACCTGACAGCTATCTTCTGTACGGGATCGTCATCGGGTATTAATTTCCTTTGTGTGTGTATTACGAACACCGACATTTATCATCTGTTTACATTAATTACACTTATGAAATACCGTTGTTTTCACTCCATGACATTTCTGCCGCTGACATCGTACACCTCATAGATATGCTTTATTTCCAAGTCAGCTTTGCGGCCTTCAAATTATCTAACGAAAACATCGATTATTTTGCAAACAATTTCTTCAAAATTGACATCTTTAATACACAATATACAGGTATAGATCGTACCGAGTTTAATAATGATCAATGTGCCTTATGTGGTGGGTAACCGCATTGACAATAGATAATGAATGATAAAACTAACAATGCGGGTATTAAACACGAGACAGGGAGCTATTCAAATGGAACTTGAATAGTGTAACGAGATGAAAATACTGTAAATAAAAGATTAATAAGAGTTATTCTAAGCGATCGTGTTTAAATATTTTGTGTTTGCAATGTCGCCGCTTCGATGGAGGCATGCTGTCACTTCATTGTAGAGCGATAGATAGGGTCGGTCGCGAGATTGGGAGGGGGATATAATTCATTAAACGCCATTCTGCTGGTTGCAGGTCCCCAGAGAGCTGCAGCTAATGTGTTCCTAACGTCCGATTTGTCATTGCTACAGGTACAAATGGTCGCTGACCGCCGGAGTGTGTCTGTAATTTAAGTTATTTCTACAGTCAAAGGCTTGTAAATATAGCCCAACATTACGAATTAATAAACGAGACAATAACTTGTAATATACCGAACGTTATGCAAATCGGATAAGAATTGTGCTTGTATTTAGTCCTGAATGTAACATATAATCGAATTCTCATGCATGCATACATACATTTGAACAAACCGTACATTGAAGTATTTCTATGTGTTATGCGAGAGGTAAGCTGATAGGGCTGTATATGCTGCAGTAAATCTTATATAGAAAATACATGTTGTTGATGGGACATTTATGGTCTTAATTCAATAGTGCATACGTAATAGACGATATCCATGGATATCCACGTGATGTTTCCTATTTAATTGGAGAAGCGTGCATCGGTACTCTGTGATCAAAGTCACGATTTGACTCCTCTGTACGCGACATTTCACGGGTTGTCCGTTTATAAAGACTCATCACAAAAGTACACGATTAGTGCTCACCGCCACAAAGCAGTACGTGAAGAGCAGACGTCACCTTCGCGCAGTAGGTTGGGTACGGTTCAAAACACCACGGACGCTAAACGTAATGCATGAGCAAGTCTTACTTTTTCACAGGGAAGTAGTGAAAGTAAAACGCGCTTGAGTGTGGACTATCCCGTGATGGTTGTCATTATCCGGTCTAATTGACTCTCTGTCAAAGACAAATTGTAACAATAAAAAGGGTACTATTTTATCATTTAAAGAAGCAAAAGTAAGTCGAAATACCATAATGCGCGATCAAATGCATAGATATATCAGCTTTGTAAATCTGTAGTAATTATATTTGTTCCAACAACTTCGATATTGAACTAGTGTCATTGAGTTGGTTTCCGTGAACTTGTACTTCATGGAACTTGAAACCATACCCTTTGCCTTTCATTTTGAGGCTACGATATCCCGATAGATAATCAAATCAAGTCGATTAAAATCAAATATATTTTGTTACTTATGTCCGGTGTTTAATACTTTGTGCATTAAAGTTGTTCATGTTTCTTACAAAAACGATAAAATTCTCACTTAATAATTGCGCTCTTAATCGCGAAACATCTTTCAAAGTGTGTATCCTAACTAATGCAACTTTTTACGAATATACACAACTTTGCTTGCAAAATGTTTTCGAATGTGTCCTTCGAAATGGAGCGGATCAGGCATGCACGACATGAATGCCACTATATCATATTATGTATACTTACACATTATCTTGTTTGGTTTAGTGAAGATAAGAATACGATTTTCGTGTCTGAAAGTAAAATATTAAATAATTGCTTGCTTAAGCGGGAGACAGTCTGAAACAATTTTCCTGAGGAGTTTGGACAAACAAAAAAAGTTTCAATCTGTATTGCCCGGAGCAAAAAGGCTGAACGTAACTGTTCTTTTGGCTTGTAAAAACACCAAGGGGAAATACTTCACAGTATTGCCTGACCCGACGTTTTACTACTCCCTGTCACAACCTAAAGAATATTCTGTCCATGTTTTTAAAATTCAAATTACTAATGATATCGACCATTCGGATCTTTTGAAGAACCTTCCAAAGTGTGGTATGTACTTTCTTGAAATCGTGTTGTCTTCTTCTAACGTTCACATTGACACACGTAGATGGTCTGATTTGTCGTGATACAACTAACGTCTTCAAACTCCTTACTTCAGTGATGGTCACACTTACTCGAACGTCATTATTGCGCGATATTTCTATGAGTTTTCAAAAGATCTCTTGGTCTTCAAACTATTTACCTGATTGGGTGACCTAGATAAAAATAAGGGAATAGTCCAAACTACTTCATTTATTGCTAAGAACAAAGAAGTATGCCAACAGATGATAAAACATGCACAATAGTGTCAGCACGGGAAAACATTCAGGCCTCAAACATAACATCAGGAAAATAAGAAACAACAAAACAAAATATGAAAGACACAATCAGAGAAGATACCGCGATCAAATAAATATCCAAACTCGAAATCAGAGACTGCGTAGGACATTGAAAATCCAGGTCCAAATTCTCGAACTGCAGAAGACATCAGAAAACCAGGGACTGTGAAAGACATAGCGACCACAATAAAGATCCAGGTACGAACTCTGTTCCTGCGGGAAACATCGCAACCACATAATGAAATCAGGGACGACCTCAGGGACTGCGGAAGTGTATGCGTTTCGTGAACCACATGTTCCATCAGTCATATCATTACTAAAATATACCCTTTTTTATTTTCTATAGTCAAAGTGCAAGGGGGTGTTTCATGTACGTATAATACGTCCATATTACAAGATTAGAATAGGCTTTGCTATTTTCCTTTTACCTAAACAGAAACAAACAAAAAATAGTCTATGCTACTTGCATCGGTTCAGGTTTATGCAGTTATATTTAGTTACATTTATCTGTATTTTATTTTTTCATCAATATTTTTCTGAATATTTTTGTTATAGTTAACGTGGCAAATTTTTCAATCAATGTTCAACTTCCGGATGAAATTTTAAAAAAACCCGATCAGATTAGATATGGAGATTTGCTCGTTTTGTGGGTTTAGTTTATTGGTGCACAGTCAAATTAAGAGAAAGGTTTCTGAATTCCAGGTTTTAATAACAATATATTTTATAAATGAATGTGTTGACAACATAAGTATTCAATGCTTTATATGTTAGTTTGTCTCTTGGTGTTTCTTGCTATTAAATTATCAAGATAAGTAACATGGAAAATGTTCTGTATAATAATTGAATGGTTCTGAAGGTGTCCTCGCCTGATACTTCCCATGTCACACGGCATATACCCAGTCACGTAACATAAACCATGACACATACTACAATTATCAATATTTTGTTTATGAAATAGATACTGTGAAGTGTTAGAACGTCAATAACAATCGTCTATAGAGCGAAACTATCCTCTCTTTGCATATTTATAGCAAATTACGTGATGTTCATACACAAAACAATATCCTTATTTGTTTCCTAACGGTTAATATTTATTGTATTATAATACACAAAGTACCATGAAGGACGACTAACCCGGAAACGCGCATTTGTCCTTATTTATAATTAAAGTGTTAGGTCAACATGTATCCCCAATGACACTAGTTATTGTAGTAAACCAGATTATCGTCATTTACACCAGTAATCCGATATATCGCTATTGTCATTACATCTCCTGTTTAGGGACGTGTTTTACTTCAATTCGACGGGTCATCCAACAAATTTGTATGATTATAATTGCAATAACATTATGTTTTGAATAATTGAAAATCGTTTATTTTACTATGTACACCTTCCCTTAAGGTCCTTCAGGCCTTGAAAGCTGTGTCCAAGCCATATTGCCTATTTATCCCACGACAACAATACAACGTCATGCAACACAGAAATTATAGTACCATTACAGGGTTGCAATATACTTTACGGTTTCTAATTGGAATTAATCAGGTTATCTTCTACAATATTGCGAACGACTACGTTAAAATATGACATAATTATCACAATGCTTCTCGGGTGAAAACCGACCAATTACTGTGCAACATTTACTCTGTTTTAGCAAATCGTAAATAATTAAAGAAAGTAATGGAATGGTTGATACTGAAATAATACATTGTCACGAGGCGAGCGGTGACCGTGTTAAACAGTGGTTTTTTGTGTTGAAATCGTGCCAAGAGTTAATTTAAACGAAATTATCTGTGATAATCAGCCCAATGATACACAGTCAACAGATTCAGCTAGTCATCGGAACAAAATCGATACCACATAAAACACAGCGCTAATCACGACATACAAACCGAGGTTACTGTCTCAATTTGATAGCGTTCGCGCTGATTGGGTGCAATTTCGGAGGAATAACTATCATCAACTGCACGTGCTGTGCACGTGCTGTGCACGTTCTAACAGCCCCCGACGAGTGTTCATCCATCTGTTAAAGGGGGAGATATGCATGTTAGCTTTAATTAAGTGACTGCAGACAGACTTAATCAAACTGCTATATTGCACGTGTGTAAAATGAATCAAAGAAGATCAGGAAGTTTTGTATCAGAGGTTTTATATCATTATTTGTGTTTGAAATGACGAACACGTCAAATATTATATCCTCAAGTGAATTTAAAACAAGAGATACAGACACTTATAAGCTTTAACAAATTAAGTCTGTAATTTGTGACCCCGATATCCAAACCATACTTAAGAATTTACATAAAAAGTATGTAGTTGTGTTTGCAGACAAAGGATATACCAACTAAATATTTGTCTGCAAATGCGATAACATTACTTGCTCTCAGAAAGAGCTAGGTTTTCTCGATAAACAAGGAAACCCTACCTGAACATTTTCCAATTTTTAGAAAGACGAACTATCGGTAAATCTGTATGAAAATCTTTCCTAAAACTCACTAATAATAAGGATACGGACCTGCCTCATTTGTATTACATTCCGAATCTTCACAAGAATCCTCATACACAACGCTGTATCGCCGGTTCTTCCAGTTTTGTAATCCAACTATTACCCACACTTCTCACTGCCACTCTTAGGACCATTTAATCAGGTCTGCACTCAGGGTTATGATACTGATTACTCAGGATTTGGTGTAAATGTATATATAGGATTTTGAAGAATTCAATAAATCTTTTGATCAATCTTAACTATCCTCTTCTCAAAAAGGATTCTTCTATCAACAATTTTGATTGTTCGACCCTTTACACTACCATACCTCATACCGAACTGAGGACAAACATTCGTTCCTTTGTAGGCAAACTGTGCCCAAATTCTGGCCGACTTGGTGTTGTTTTCAAATAAAGTTGAATTTATCGATGAACGTATTAAGACTGGTAACAGAAACTTAGCCAAGTCATTTAATTTTACATTCAGATGTATCGACGATGAGCTGCCTATGAATAACAAGAAATCCATTGACCACTTTGATCGTAGATACCCTCCTGAGTTTGAAATTAAAGACATTTCAGACCCCCTGTCCGTATATAATGATTTCTGTGATATATGTCGACTGCTGTCGGACAAACGAACAATACAGGGTTTCCAAAGATGCAGGTTCAAAAAGACTATGAGCTAGTTTTATGGTCGCCATCATGATCTAGCAGGGAGGAAATATGCCTTTGATATGTGTGATATGAATGTAAATGTTATTTATGCTCATTATTGTGCATTGTTTATTTGTTGGCACTACCCAAGTTCTTGATGTGAGGACGTAACATTACTTGAATTTGACCTAGACTAACATGGCGGGTATCGTCGATGACGCAGAAGACGCCTACCCTTCCGGAAAGCCTGGTCTTATTATCATTGTACCGTTAAAGGGTCTCCATATATATCTTTCCTTTTTTCATATTTTGCCCTGGTTTTCTCTTTTTGTGTAATCAATAATAATTTACAATAAACAGTATATTATCTTTATAACGAAACCTTATATCGCCATATTTCTTTACAGGAATAGTATCATAAGTACTCCTAACCAACATAAAGACTATTGAAGCAAGGAAGTATCTTTTGACTTTATGCTTAGTTTTGTTGCTCATAATTTAACTCTGAACACCAATTTAGATCATGGCTTTCATCTAATTTAATATCTACATTATAAAAATAACCACACCACAAACTTCCATAACGTTAGCTTTATATCTTGACATACACTTCCAGTAGCACAATAATGTTCCCTCGACTGTTCTGTAGTATTTAGTTGACGCTTTTGTGTGTGAAGAAAATTGAATAAATAAAAAAGTTAATTAAAGAGATACTACCGAGGTGTCAACAGAACCGCACTTGGAACTCAAAATCGTTAAAAAATAGGGTAAAATATGAAGAGAGGACAAGGCTAATAGGACAAATGGTTCCTAAAGGTTAAGGTTAAAGGTTAAAGGGGAAAGATTAAGCGTCATCATGTTTTGTTACTCCCACCATGTAAATCTATGTCATATCAAAGTGACAATACACAAATCCTCGTCCTCCATATCATGTAAGGAAATACCTAATTTTCCAATGGAATCATTACGGTAACCATAGTAATTTTCCATAGTTTTCATCAACCTGCCTCTTTGTAAACCCTGTGTGACAAGTTTGTTTGAAAGCAGTCGATGTCAGTCACAGAAGTCATGATATTTTAGTGATTGATATAAGTTGAAATAATTTTAATAATTATTGTAAAACAAAATAAATATATAATTTTATGAAATCAAAATAAAGTCGGCTAGGATAGGGATATATTTTTTTCCTATATGAATGTCTACAGTTTGTTGGAATATCTCACCAACGAACTCAATTAAGATATTGTCAACCACGAACTCAACTATTCCTATAATTTCATCCTCAGTATATTTCATTTTGACCTTTGTTGTGCTTTTTCACAACATATGCTTCCAAAGAATTTTCAACCATGAATTTAAATCGCTGTTCGCCATTTTTGGAATAGAAGGCTGTCATAATAAGAGAACGAAAGCGTCCCTCAGTTTTGTATGAGTTATGGTAGTGTAGGGAATGGAAAAATCAAAAGATCTGATAAAAAAACATTTTTCGAGAGAATGTTCAATATTGTTCAAAAGATCTTTTGAATTCTAAACAAAAAAAGACTATTGATTCCACTTCTGGTGTGTCTTGTGTCACAATATGACTTAAACCCAATAAAATGCAGCTAAAAACGGTAACGAGACGTTTGTATAATGGCTAGATTGAGCAAAAAGAAAAGCAACAGATTTCGGAGTCCAGCACTAACCAGCTATTTTGCTTACCTAAATCTTCGAAATTTCACGTAACGTTCAGGTGTTAAAATAAATATATCTTCCGTCTCCAGTTTATCATGGGTGCTTTTTCACATCATCTTAAACAAAACAGATTTAAATGTGTTAATGTTGTGGATATACTATTTGATTTGGATGTTGGTATCATGCCTTATAAGAAAAATTGCTAGCCAAATAACATTTTTGTATATATTACATATATTTAAAAGGAAAGCTCACTGTATTTTGGAATATATCTAGTTACCTGACAGTGCCTTATCTGGTCTTTGAATCGGATCGATCTTTATCATACCAGATCGTTGTAATTAGCTAAAACATAGTTGATTAGCCGATGATTACGTTTAAGTTTGAAATTTTTTCGCTATACTAATCAAGGTGTCGACATGCTTCTTAGAACCAAAATATTAACTTTACTCACATCCATTTTAAACACAGAATTAATGAATAATTACAGAAGATAATTTGAAATGTCAGCACTTAGTCAATCAGACAAATGTACCCGAAACCTGTTTCTTCATAGCTTTCCGTTGAAACAGTTTTTCTGTGAACTTGAACTGTAACGTGACACTAATTACATTTTTGTTGAAATAAATCTACATTAAAGCTCACGTGAACTTTCTAATTCGATGTGTACTGTAGACACTGTTCGTGTTTACGGCTACCCCAGGTAGTCAAACAGTCGATGATTGTGTCAAAGAGTTACCATCTCCATACGTTTGGGGTTAAACGGTTAAAGTCAGCTACAAAAACGTTAAATAACCACAGAAAAAAGTCATATGTGTGACACATTTAATTCAATAGAAGTGCCTCATATACATACCATAAAGCTCGGGATATTGTTACCCATCCCCTTTCCTCGAAGGTTCCGCCATTGTTGACAACATATCGGTATATTGAAGAAAAGAAATATGTCTTTACTATTTAAATAGCAGTTCCTGAGGCAATTTTCTCTCAAGCTTCTGTGTTATAAGTTTATATTTAGTTTAGAATTTACTCATACAGAAGATAATTGCATGTTTTGTTAATTTTGGTTGGATATATGAATATTTATTAATCTCAACTAACAGAATCCAATTTTCATGAATGACAGACGTCGAAACACAATACAGTATATTTTTCCTGGCAAAAACACGGGAATGCATCTGTGATGTGTTGGCTTAATCTTCATGTCTTGTTTTGATGGTTCACGTAATTGAGAATTTTCCTGATTGTCGATATCATAATTACGAATGGTGGTGATGTTTTGTTTAATTTACACATAAATATGTACGTTTGATGAAAAACGTGAACAAATGAAAGAGTGATATAGTATCATGTCACGATAAGAATACATATTCGAAATGATATCAATAATGCAATTTCCATAATTTCTGCACACAAATATTTGGCCATACAACGAACGATCACGATAGTATGAATAAAATTAATAAAAAAAATGGATATCGTTATAATGGATATTGGTTGTTTTAGTACATGTCACCCCTGGATGTTGTTGATAAAAAATGACATTCTGTGTAATAAGTATTTCCGGACAATTTTCATTTTGATTTTAATATTGTGGTATGCATTTCCACTTATAAATGTCACTATAAACACTTTTATTTAATGATCTTATATTTATTAAGAGTCATTTCGGTCACGTGAACAAGAGTAGGTTGCATACCGAATGAATTCCACCTTACATTATAGCTACACTTGCGATTTCTCTCTGTCCACTCTAAATGACATCTCACTTATTGATAATATTGAGATTTTATATGAGCATCGACCCATATACAGGAGTGGACACAGGCTATCAGCTTTGGTGATAACGTACCTAATGTGAATACCTGAACAATGACATGTATACATGTATACGGTAGACAGTACTAGTGATGTCTGAATTACTATGGGTGATTGATGAATCGTACTTTGTTTATAATATTATTCACCTTTAACATATTTTGTACAATATGGCAGTATGAATGTTCATACTTTAAGAGAGAAGAAATAAATTGTTTGAAGCAATCAACTGACTATGACAACAGGAGGTAGACATTATAGCAGATTAAAACAATCTATCCAGTAAACTTATAGAAATATTGTTTAACAAACAAACGTATGAGGATATTAAATAATATTTCGTAATATTTTCGTTAATGACCTCGCAGCATTTCTTGACAAAAATGACTAAAAAACAATCACCTAATCAACAGGGAAATACTGTTGACACCATTGACTGTCTAGTGCCCTCGTTACCTCTGCTCTAACGTCTGGCGACGCGTGTCATACTACCGCGGGAGTCTTTAATCTCACGTTATGAACTCGCCATCAAGTATACATTCCCGACTACCGACAAATTGCCCTAACCTGTGCTGATTTAGGTCATTGGTAATTAGACGATAGTCAATTTAAACCGAAGAGAACTCGTAATGATCCCGATACTAGATCATGACAGACTTGATTAATCCTTGAGTGCAAACCGGTGTATACGTACTTCCACTTAATAACTTATTAAAATCCGTCTACAACATGACATTAGTACTAGGGTGGGGTATATGTTCGACGCGGTAATTAAGACAACACGTGCCCGGGTGTGAAGTAAGAAGCGATTAAAGCACGCAATGTTTTAAAAGTACATGCTATATAAACTATATAAAACAATATACTTTATGAAAGTGTGCATTAATACTATTTTTCATAATCTTGATAATCTGTTTTACATCTTTTTCATGTAATCACTTTCAAAAGATTCAACTAAACGATAAGAACTTGTTGCATGTTATGTAACCCATGATGAGATTCAGTGCGTGTTAAGATGTAAGACGTGTTCACTGTGTACTAAGTCACTGGTGACTCGAATTTGACAAGGGACATAACGGGACAAGGGACATAACGGGACAAGGGACATAACGGTAACGGGACAAGGGACATAACGGGA
>JAUMHH010001420.1:0-11554 GCA_032359455.1 Chlamys rubida
TTGTATACTGATGGGCCAATGGCCTAAAGTTAGTGGTCACAGAAGCTACGTCGGTTCACCGGGTCACCTAGTGAAGCGAAGCGGACAAGAGATAATATCACAGACAGTACTGCGAGGATCTGATTCATAAATATCAACAAGACAGACCCAATATCTAGTGTGCTTTCTCTCCTGGTTGTCTCACAGAAAACTGTAGTGCAATATGTCTGCTCTCTTCTAGGAGGTGCCAACATTCACAGCCCAAAACATAAACTGCTATCATAAATGTCTTGTGAATGTGTACAGATGCATTGGACATGACATACAAACGGGATAAAGACACACAAATGGAGGTAGTTGACCGCGTGTCCTGTCACACGGGACGTTATAAATGGGGGCCGATTCTCGTATACATGTGTTCTGCTGGGGTACTACATCAGGTTTCAGGATCTCGTCTTTCACAAGAAAAGTGGTATAATTGCAGAAATAAAGCGGTCGGTAGGTAAAGGTGTTCAGTTCATATATTTGTCCATAGTTTACATGGGCGTTTGTGTCTTCTCTAACGAAACTGTAGGCGTGTTATAAGTATGTAGAAACGTCTCGAATTTCCCGTTTGAAGATGGTTTGTATTTTCTTCTTTTATCAAGCTCAAGGTCGTTTTCTAAGATGATCAGTCAAGAAAGCATCAGGTTAGAACACTTAGCTAACACCTTCCCGAATCTTGTGTCGGACCTCAACCCTTTTAACAACTGTTAACAACATCATACGAAACAACCCAATATCACTGAGATAAGGCATTCGAGTTAATCTAACGTATTGTACGTTTGATAACTATCTCATTTCCATAAAATGGAATACAAGTTATACGAAAAATACACAAATAGGGACCGTAAAATACAATTGCTTTTATTTTTCGAGGCACAAACTAACATGTATCATGAAAGTGTTCATTTCGTCTAATTCTTATGTTAGGTTTTACATATATCGCTAAGTACAAGATGATGGATCGGGGGAAAGGCTGAGTGGTGGGACTCACTAGGGCCTCCACGAATATCCGGGGTCATTGAGTTGTTGACCCCATTAATTAACATATAGGAGATTCAACCCTAACACAGCGGTCCCATCTCCGCAAGGCCCCGGTGTCTTAGTAAGAAGGCAATGACCGCTTGGGCCCTCTTTATAGTTATCTCTACCTGACTTCCCGGCATTTAAATTTTGACTTGAGTTTTAGGTTTTGTTTATACACACAATTGACATACCTTGTATATATTTTCGTGTTCAAAGCCATCATATTAAGTGAGTTTTTATCATTTCTTGACACGTTTACTAGGACGCTAAAACTCCCACACACACATAGCCATGATTCCAAATATCAAAACAGAAACTATTACTATAGTGAAATTGATTAAGACATGCTGGATCAACATTCAAGAAAATTAATCAGTCTCTTTTTAATACGAATCCCGTTTTAAATAATGCATAATACGTTTGAATACAACTCACTTATTCGATAAAGCCAAGAAGTTTTTGCTAGGAACACTTTTGACAAATACAAAACAATTTCGTCAGTTTAAGCATCTCTTCAACGGTGGAAAAGCCCTCCTTGAACATTTCTAAAGACATCTAAGCATGAATGGTAACTTCTGCCTAATTGAAAATGCCAATGACCTCTTCGTTAGCCTCCTCTCTTGACATTTAGCTTCAGTACGGTAATAATGTTCAATTCACTACAGATGTTTCCCGCGTAGCAACATACCAGCAGCCCTTGCCTCTGTACATGTCACAGTTGATTCACTTATCGAGAACCAGTTGTCCATGTCAGGGTTTTCTGGATATATGCTTTCTGTTGACAAATGATTGACAGAGCAAGGGTATTCTACCTGAAAATGTTTAATCTACGCTGATAAAGGTTAAGAGTGGTCGTCATGATCTGGTTTCTAGTCATGAAATTTCAACATCTGTTATAATTAAATATAAATTGACAATTGACTGTGTATGATATTGCCGGTGACCTGCATACCTTCCTGGGATAGAAGGAAAACGTCTTGAATGGTGCCCTATTTAATGAAGAAACTTTGCTGGAACACCTTTTTGTGAAGGGGGAGGGGAGCGATTTATGGGGAATCATGAGGTTTGTTTCGTATTATCTCGATATTTACTCGGTTCCTGTTGGTTTTAGATTATATTCTTATATCTTAAAGTGTTGACGCTGTGGTATATATAAAGTTTCTTATGATTGGTATAAAATAAATAAATATACAAATTAAAATCGTCTGCGCAAGCTAACTTTCGTCCAATAAGAATCCCGTGATTTGCGAAAATAAAATTCCAACGGACGATTTGAATCTGGGAAATGTTGCGCGACATTTGTGAAGATTGGTTATTAGTTATGTTCAACAGTGACTTAAGAAGCAGTAGTTACCCACTGAATTGGTTTATCCTGCGTGGTCATGGGGAAGGACTGGCTTTAATATAGGTAGTGAACACAATACACCATATTTAAACAGGGAAACAATATCTTCCTCTGACTTTAACTTATATTCTTTAACGATGAGAAAAAGGTACTAGATAAAGTGCACACAATAGATAATAGATAACACCTGACAAGGAAAATTAAAACAAATATTATCTTAAATTATGATAAAAAAAATATTGCATAATTGTATGTTTGTGAATCCCTATTTAATGTGTGGTGAAATATATGTTTGTCTTCAATTTTGATTTGAAATCTGGAAGTCCCAGTAAACTTCCTCCTAGTTACGTCAACAAGTTACAATAATTTCCCTTCCACGACTACTACAACTTCCGGTGCAGTTAATTACTCACACATATGTTTGCGATAATGCAGACCTGCATTAAAATTTTTGTGTATATAATATTATATAACAAACTATGTCAATGCTAATTCAAACTGCACGTATTTGTATATATGATATTGTTGTAGGAACCATAACAGATATAAGCTACCAGTAATGTAGATTCGTCAGCAATCGTTTGAAGAAATGTTTTTATATTTATGTATATTCAGCAAAAATATTACGATCGTGTGATGATGTGGCGTAATGTTAAGTTAGGGTTTCTGTTATATAAATTGAAATATCACGAACTCTAAAAACAGGAGGAATTAACGTTTATAATGAATATAATAAGATATCTTATTTAGAAACTCAGAAATATATAACGAGTATCCTCCGATATTGACTTGAGTCATATCTTGTTGAAGGATGCAAAACTATGCCATGAGTAACTGTAAATACCATATATCACAAAGATGAAAGGGTTTTGTTAATGTCTAGTGTTCGTGTTATGTCACATATAAGTAGTTTCTTAAAAAATCTCGAGAGAGAGAATTTTTGACTTCTTAAGCACTCTAAACCAATGTTCTCACATATTTCGTAGTTATTGTTTTCCAAAGTTTTTAATGTTTGTTGTACAAATGTGGCCTATTGTTACAAACTAACGTGTTTCTTCGTGAAAATAAAATCTAAAACCTGAGTTCTTTATGACTTCTGAATTGTATACCGTAACATTTCTTTTTTAGAGAGCATATTTAGGCCGTTAAGGGTATTCCCTATAATAATTTATGCAGATACAAGAGTTAATCTTCACATAACGGTTCTTTTTAAATAATTTTATTAACTGAAATAAAGTTAACAGTTTTAATACGCATATTTCGCTGCAAAACGAACTAGTGTCTCCATGTTACAGTACTCACAATTATACATTCAATTGAGAAGACGTACTTAGAAAAAGACATATTTCTGTAGTGTTAGCACTGTACCTACATCAATACAACATAGGCACACAAAAAGGCGCCAAAATAATATATGATTCCACTAAAATGATTTTATCGCCAAAATAATTCCGCTAAAAATACTTATACGAAAAAAATAAATATACTGCCAAACATTAATAGTTAACAGACATGTATATAATACTTTAATCCAAACGATTTTATAACTACTTGTTAAAAGTGCTTATATATTATTTTGTATTGTGGGAACAGAAGCGTTTGGGCGATAACGCCTGTTAAACTATCTGCATATTGTCAGACATGTTTAGCAGCTTAACTATCGTAATCGAAATAATCACTAGATGATGCAGAAAGCTATAAATACACTTATTTTGTTTTAGATAAGCGATGACAAGGATTAATCCCACGAAGTGTTAAATACATTCATATAAGTACCATATGAACAGTGATGTGCTTATAAGTGCAATGGAGTTATAAGTACTTCATATTCTCATAATGCATGTGCCTTATAGTCATCACCCAACCTAATCGTCCGTTCCATTTTTAATTTAGGTTTTATGCGATACCTCTTGAGGTTAATTCTGATTTTGATTACATTTTATTTGCATTTACAATAAAACAAAGACTGAGATCGAATTTGACTGTACTCCATGAATGTAGACCTTAATCTTGTTTAGACTTACTTGGTGTCATCTGGTTTGAATGAGGAAATATTTCGTTGTTACCAGTTTGTGTGGTTTTCCCCATAATACATGCCTGATCAGATCGACTGACGAGTTGGCAAAGGCAAACAAGGACCTGACGGAAGTTTTACTGCTACTGAATTTAATATGTTATACCTAAAATTGAATTAAAAGCAAGTGTTTCCAATATGGAAACTCATGTGTATCTAAAGTACTATTAATACTTTAAATGGAAACTGAAACTAGCTATTCAACATCTTCTTCCTTGTCCAAACCGTTTTTTGCCTTTATATTTATAAACATTAGAACATCTTTATTAAACCAACAAATCACTGTTTTATACAAAGATGTGTAAGTAATGGTTATCACTGACGTCATTTATGTAACGATCACATCGTGGTATTCATTGTTCTAAAGAGGAAGTTAAACGTTTTATGTGAACATATTGCACGGTTCTGGTTTGTAAATCATTTGCCCGTTAATACGGATAGATCTGCTGAATTTCAGTCCAGGTAGTATTTGTCAGAGTTACAATCTTGCTAAATCCAGCATTATTGTTTATTTCTTTACAAAGAATACGGACGTTTTCGAAAGATTTCTCAAGCTTTTGTCAAGCAAAGAGTGCAAAATAAAAAAAACATCTGTTTCCTGTGTCAAGCCATTTTGCACTATCTGTTTGACAAAGAATCAGACGCTTTCGAAAGTTCTCAGACACATATTTCAATTACTGCTTGTGTTCAAACCAAACTTAGCATTTATGTTTCCACTGTACGCCTCCTAAATGACTGTTTAGTTGCAGAGTAATGGCTGTACTACATCAGAAGATCTTAGAGTATCTCAGCCGATGAAAAGGTCGACACATTAAAACAGACCCAGACGAAATGTCACCTTGTAAATGTAACAATAGGTTACTGGGAATCATTTGTAATACTCCTCACTAACCTCGTCGTTATCTCTAACACTACCATAGATTTATAGACACGTGTTGCCTTTAATACAATCACCCATTCCTAGAATTTGTCCGGTGTGTTTGGTTCAGATAAGGGCAACACTTTATTGAGCAGTTTCTAGAACATTGAAGCAATTTGAATTTATTTTTCACACCTAATCATACAGAAAATAACACCCTATTGTGGCTGACTTAACATGCTCTAAATTTGTAATGAGCTCTTCATCACGGAGTGTCTCAATTGCATTCGTGGAATCATTCAAACACCGGAAGTAAGATTTGTTTACAGTTTCGTTACTATAAATAATCCTTAAATTGTTTACTTCCTCACTTCACCGATAACCCCATTTTAAATGTCCAGTCACATGACTGGAACAATGCTAGTTGCTAAGAAGGGGAATCTTTCGGGGAACAACATGAAAAAATCCCTAATAAGGAAACCAGTACATGCACTTGAACTGCATTACACAGAAACACTTATATGTTCCTGGAATATGCGGCATTGTCACAAAACATCCTTTTCCTCTTGTTTTCGTGCTTGATTGTCAGTGTAAATACCACAGTTAAACATTCATTTGTTATAACATGTTACTTTATACTAAACAGAGGAGGAAT
Source organism: Chlamys rubida (assembly GCA_032359455.1). Classification (NCBI taxonomy): domain Eukaryota; kingdom Metazoa; phylum Mollusca; class Bivalvia; order Pectinida; family Pectinidae; genus Chlamys; species Chlamys rubida. Next base: position 5,981 of record JAUMHH010001420.1, read on the forward strand.
GCCATTACCGTCTGTAACGAAAGCTTTAATGCACCCGTAACCTACCTGATCTACTCTTTTCATTAAAAGAACATAAATATGGATTTATAATTCAAATATTAAATCTACAACTTAATATATGAAATAGATCATGATCAATTGATAATGTACAGTTGGTTACTGTTTACTTTATCTGTACTGCGCATAAATATGATTATTGGTTTATCTGCGCTGCACGCCCATACTTGTAATCTTGAGAAGGATTGAGTTCCTGGTTAAAACAACTGTATTTAGTTTGGTAGCATGATCTTCCAGCAGACTGTAGGCATTCTTTTAATGGCCTGAATTTATTGAAGACTTTAGCAGGACTGGTAACAAAAACCTAGCTAAGTCTTTCACTTTCGCTTTCAGATATGTATCCCAATTTGCTGTCTCTGAAGAGCAAGAACTTTATCGATCATATATGTCTTCCAAAACTTGAAATCAAGGACACTACACCCTTCTACTTTCGCCACTTTCCTCCTTATTTAATTGACATGACCAACAAAGACAACATAATACTAAGCTTAATGATACGCGGGCGATTTCGATTTTCCGATCGTAAACTTTCCCTTTTTCGATAGTAACATCCTACTGTTTTTGCATATCAAGTTAGTTTGGTTTTCAACAGCTTTGTTAGAAATCATCATTTCCGTAATAGATGTCTACAGCTGACAGATAAATTTACAACAAAGGGTTTCCAAAGACGCGTGCTATTTCTTTTGTTTGAAATGCAGGACGATTTCTTATTACACTCATTAGTGCGTTTCGTTGTAAAGTACGCCGGTTCTAGTTTTGTGTACGTGGTACTTCTTTGATATGACCTTGATTTACGTGTTGGGCGATCTCGATGAAGGATAACACGTTTACTCTTCCGTAATACCTGGTCTTATTCTTCTTGTATTTTCAAAGGTTTCTTTGTAAATCATTCATTTGTTCCTATCAATAACTCTTATCAATTTTGAGTTCTAATTTCAGTTTTGTTCGCATTTTGATATTCTTCTGTTTGTTTTTTCCTGCGTTGCACCACCATGGTGTTGTTTTCTTTTTTTATGTATTTAAGAAACGCCACGATCAACACCGTTCAGTTGTATATGAAACGTACTAGATCAGATGTAAACGCTCGCGTATGAAGTATTCTCGGCTTACATGCCAATTTGTATAGACTAGAGTGTATTGTATACCCATGCCTTGATTACATAGCTGATGTTACAGACCTGACAGACAAACAGTATAGAATATACTTCTGTATTACATGCAACTGTTTAGCAATGTCTCAAAGCCCACCTGTTACACGTACATGCTCACTTAACATTATCCAGATCTCTTTTCGAACGCATGCACTAACACATTCCTACTAATAAAATGACATGTGCATGTTCCCAATGGTACGGGTTCGCTCGAGGTATTTTATCCCGCAACGCAGTGCATCTGCTGCCCGGTTTGTAGTAATATGCGGTGCAGCGTGACGTCACGTCTGCATTCCAGAGACTGTGTCAGTGTGCCGTGCAGTAGAAATCGCTGATGGCGATACGTAAACCATTAGGACTTCGCTTTCATCTCCAAGACTTACTCAACTGATTGCAGAAGATTCGAGGAGGCCACCAGGCGGCGCTGCATAGTTGATTACTTGCTGGAGAGGATGATAGCATTGATGTAGACTCGTTCCTCACACATCACGAGTATTCCATCGCCTGTTATTAGAGCATGGACACCCACCACAGGGGCGATGTATAGTATATCGTCTGTGTACACTGATCAAAGAATATCTATTAACAAGAGACATAAGTTACTCATACTTGAAATTGTAGCGTATAATTTGTGCTTTTGAATAAAAATGTCAATGATTTTATCACTTTTCATTGTTTGTCTTTTTGGTCATCAAAATAGTCTATCACAGTCCTACACCAGTTATTGTAAACCAACAAACATAGTTTTTCTATCTATGTTGCATGAATTGACTACGCCTTAAAGTTGCAATGTGACTTAAATGAGCAAAACGTTTAATTTAATGATGCATAAAAGTTTTAACAAGAGCAAACCAGAGTGAAACATGATTCACCAGGGGAAAACATCGCATAGATACAGAAAATACCAGTGTTAAAACGAACAAGCTTAAATTGCCAGTGTCAATACAAAAAGACAACATATACCAGTGTCAACGCAGAAACAATATAAACCAGTGTCAACGCACATATATACCTGTGTCGGAACACGGAACCAACATACACAAGTGTCGACGCTCAAAAACAATATATACTAGTGTCACCTCACAGAAACAACATATACCTGTGTCAACACACAGAAACAACATATACCTGTGTCAACACACGGAAACAACATATACCTGTGTCAACACACGGAAACAACATATACCTGTGTCAACACACAGAAACAACATATACCTGTGTCAACACACAGAAACAACATATACCTGTGTCAACACACAGAAACAACATATACCCGTGTCAACATACGGAAACAACATATACCTGTGTCAACACATGGACACAACATATACAACACACAACGCACAAAAGCAACATGTTCCTGTCGAAACACGAGAGGCAAAAAATAAAGAAAACTATACCATCGTCAATTTTTAAGGATTAAACGTGTCAACTAAAAATGTGACAAAAATAGAACGCTACGACGAAATCCTCAACAATATGCAAACAAACAAAAAAACACAAACAAACAAAAAACTATTTAAACAAACACCTAAATGTGAGGACTTTGCATAATGGTGTTTGTATCACGTTAGACACAATAATACATTTCTTATTTCATCGAACAATGTATAACAATGTGTATGCATGCAATAGAATAGGTCTGATGCCATTGGCGTCACGTTGGCCACTGGTTCCGATTATGATTAAATAGATTTCCATCTGATTACGTTACAAATTTACAAATTCCTTAAGGTATTTTTCTGTTTATTGTTTCCAATTGTACCATTTAAAAGAATACCAGAACCAATTATACACCGAATCACGTTTTTTATTATCTGCTACTCCGATAGCTATGAACCTATCTCAATAGGACATGATAGCCTAACAATAAAACATGATAGTTCATTCTTAGCCAAGGAATTTATATGCGTGACGAGACAAATATTATGCAAATTAATGTTTTGTTTACCCGTAGAGTTTGGGCGCAATATATCACTGATTTGGCGCCGAAGATAACATACACATCAAGTAGAACAACGGACTTACAGAATGGTTTCGATAAGGACGTTTAGAATCAGTACTGACAAGACAACCTTCGCGAAGCGTGTAAACGCTCAGAAAGGACATAGTGCTATAGGATACGGGTACATTGTGTCTAAGATCTGATGAGATGGCGTAAGATAAAATGTGCTGCATATTTTACACGTGGAGGAATTAGTGAATGACGATTAAAGTGCAAATCCACTATGTTTTTTAAACCAGTTTAACATTGCAGATTATACCACGTAGCTGTCCATCCAAACGTGTCTCGTTTAATTAATGTAAAACATTGAGACTGGTTTGATTAATAGATATTAAGCATACAAGCGGATGGCATTTGCCCTATTAAAGCCATATGCTTATTTAGATAACCAGATACCGCCATTGTTGTTATTGATATTTAGTGCATACAGACCTATTTAAGGTGTTATTATTGTAGCTCTTTCCACGATTTATTTGATACGTTAACTTATTGTATAGCCAAAGTAAATAAGACAAAGAAAAAAGAGGCGCGAGGCTCATTTATTATTACACTAATAGATATGATGTTTTCTTGATCGCCAAAATATGAAATCGCTAATATAAGTACATTTACAGTATGATGTGATGATACTTCCTATGTATTATATTTGTGAGTATTTTAATTTGGGACAGACATGATTTTGGTAAACCGCACAACTTGATGTTTGTGGTTATAATTATACTTAAGAATATAATAGATGTATTAAAATCAATGGCTATCTTTTGTTGTGTTATTCTTTTACCTCTCGATCTCGATGTGTTAATAAGATGAAGATAAGGAAGATGATAATGGGGATGATGATGACGACGACAATCAGGATGATGTTGATGATTCTGATGATGATTCTGATGATGATTCTGATGATTCTGATTCTGATGATTCTGATTCTGATTCTGATTCTGATTCCGATTTTGAGTGAAGTAAGTGTCAAAATGTGTGTTAGAGAGTGTGAAATGAAAATACCTGTTTTGTATCAATTTTATGAAAACCGTTGGAAAAATAAAATGATAAAAAAAAATATATATATATCTCGTAAAACTTGAGAAAAGGTAACTCAAAGATTTTACCTTGAAATAACACAATTAACCATTGACCCCTACAAAAAGCCAAAAGTTGAGCTTTGACCCATTTTGTTTTCTGAGAAAAATATGTGTATTGGAATCCTTAACATCATATCAAAATATAATGTAAATGCTTTCAACTGTTTTTGAAATATTCTGGTTGAAAGAAATATTTACTTTTTTAAACATTTGACCTCTATGACCTCGATCAACTATCAAGGTCAACCTTTTTTCCAACCTGATACTGTAGCTAAACATCTCAGCATCTTACATATCAAATAGCAATACTCTAGACCCTGCAGAACTTTAGAACAAGCTTTTCAATGTTTGTTACACAAAAATGTGCATTTGAACATTGACCCCTACCGAAATTCGAAAGTAGACTTTTAACACAAAAAAGTTTCCCGAGAAAAAAATTAACATTGTTGGTCTACATAAAATGCCCAAATATGAAATCAATGGCTTTATACTGCAATTAGGAAAAAATGGATATGGCGGCAATCTTGGATTTGGGATCGAAACAAAAGTTATCAAAAATGTGAAAAGTAGTCGGCAAACATAAATACATACACTGGATGAAATCTGTCTAGCAGAACATCTGGATAAAATGTTGTCGGCTTTTCAAAAAGATCAAAGAAACAATTCAAAATGGCGTAGGGTGTTAACGAGAAATGTAGAAACACTGAAAACATCGAATTCATCAGGATGAAATTCCCCATGGACTTCAATAAGTATTTTTCGAAAAAGTTGAAAAATGGTTCTTAACGAACGCTTAAATTGGTGGACTTTTCTGATATCTATTTAAAAGTCATTACGATAGTTCATGTATATCAAACACAATCATTTTATTCATAATAATAATATTTTGTTTTATTTTCTGTAAAGATTGATCTATTGAGGAAGGTGTAGGACATATACATGATATTTGGTGTACATATTGATCTATTGAGGAAGGTGTAGGACATATACATGAAATTTGGTGTACAGATTGATCTATTGAGGAAGGTGTAGGACATATAAATGATATTTGGTGTACAGATTGATCTATTGAGGAAGGTGTAGGACATATACATGATATTTTTTGTACATATTGATCTATTGAGGAAGGTGTAGGACACTTACGTTATATTTGATGTATATATTGATATATTGAGGAAGGTGTAGGACATATACATGATATTTTTTGTACATATTGATCTATTGAGGAAGGTGTAGGACACTAACGTTATATTTGTTGTACATATTGATCTATTGAGGAAGG
>JAUMHH010001431.1:503-11554 GCA_032359455.1 Chlamys rubida
TGTATATTGTGCAGTGAAAACAATGTTTAGTCGTGTTTGTAGTGTCATCTATATGCACATTAAATGGTTATTTTGAAGCCAATATGCATAAAGTGAAAACGGGCAACGTGTCAGACTTTCTTGTGATAATAACAGAAAACGCATTTTCCCCTGAGTTATTTTGTAATGTCATAAAAAGGATATTGATTTGTTTCCAGTTTATAAGAAATATCATCTTGCTAGCTCGATAGATGATAACTAAAATTCAAAATGTTTATTAACTCGTTTCTAATGGCATTTAATACAGTGCAATGTTTCAATACATGTATACAGTTACAGTTACCTCCCCTTGACTTGGTAGAGCATTTAGCTGTGATTGCACGTCCGGGGTTCGAATCCCGGCTTAACCCGTTGTATTTTCATTTTAGGAACACTTTTGTTTATTTCTTTTTTCATTATTCACCTATGTTATTTTCATAAACGTTACATTATGTTTATATTTCTTTTCAGAAATGATTTACCAAAGCTATTCCCAAACATATAAACAAGTTTCCCGTTCATAGTAACAGTATCGGCAGTGATACAGGGATCCAATCGGACACTAAAATAAAAAGCATGGATTGCAATTATAATTATTTTGAATTTTCACCTGTGCTTTATCATGACCTTGTCTCTAAAATACTCCAAAAACTTTCACAATTGACTTTTTCTTTTGAATATTATTGTTTTATCAAATTAAGCAAAAGGTAGTATGCAAATCTGAACACGAACTATTTACATTGAAGAACAAATGCAGGGAAAAGGTAATGTAGAGTGCAGTATAAGATATGGCACGTCGTATGAATCACAGTAAAATGGAAATACATTAACGGGTAATATACCAGAAATCCATTAAAATGGTAATTATAACAGACTATAATTGATGATAAGACATAAGATTATCTATTCTATAACGCTTAGTGTATGTTGGGTACGGTGATGTTGATGCCAACGGATTGGTTTCATTCGGTCCGTTATCCGCATTTTCTTTCGTTTTGGCTATATTGAGCCGTTACTTATGATATTAAAGGGGGATAAGTCGTACTTACTTAAGATTTTTGTACACGAAGGGTTGGCGTGTTACGGTATGTTACAAGAGACATTATTTATGTATCTTTATCCCGAAAAGGTAACTGTACGCTGCATATGGAAACAGGACCGTCTCAAAACATACGATTTTGCAGAACGTGAAACTCTAAATGTACGGGAGATTAATATCAGTCCAATTTAAAGACGTATTACTGAAAAAAAATCTGTTTAAAAAAACCAATAAAAAATATGTAAAATTAACCAAAAGGAATTAACATGGTCTAGTGTTAACTTGATGTACATGCAATGCTATTATGTCGATTCTCCATTGCGTTATTGCAATGTTTGCATGTCACTATTCAATTGCTGAGTGTAAAAGATTAAACTTTTTAAAGTATATGAATTTGACTTTGGTTGTTTTCTTTAATTCGGGTTTACTATGCCAAACTTTGATACAGGATAGAACGAACAGGTTTTTGTTACACTTAGTGTTCACCTCTTAAGGTTCGACAGTGTTGGCGTTTAGTTCAGAAACACTACAAAATAAAAATAAAAAACTGAATTAACTATCAAAAGCTACAGAGACTATATGGAGCAGAAGTCAAGAACAATATGAAGAAAAATTGGAAGTTAAGTTACACAAAAATACACAACAGTTAGAAAACGTTCGTCCCACTAATTTTATTGTATTAATTTCTATTGTTCCTTTGTTTGATTGTATTATTATTATTTTATTTCTATTTACATGAGGAATATCTAAAGAAAGAGTGACGGAGTACCTATATTCCTTTACATTTATACACGTTTAGGTGTGCTGACATGTTCTTTTTTTAAGACATACCTAATACAATGTGACTGAAATTAATTGAAAGAGTGGGTTGAGGATACTAACCGTTTAAGATAAATGTACATAAGAACAGAAAGGAGAAAGAGAGAGATGAGACAGACCGGAGAAGAGATTTCCATCACACAAACACACACTATAAAATGTACCCCTTTTAAAACCAGTATTCAAGTTTATTTGTTTTTAAAACCATCCACTTCATAATCAGGACCAATCATAATAGCATCGTAAGTCAAGCCAATATGGCGTGTATCCCTAGGAATGTGAATTTGAATGTCTTTTGAAAATGAAAGTATTAATATACTCACATTCAATGAAGAATATTTCGTTCTTGAATGATAATTTCGACAACCTATCTGGATTATCTTATGTCAACTGGCCCTGAGAACTTATAATTACAAGTAGGACATAAAACCAACTGTTAGTCAGTTTCATTTATCTTGGCATTTAACCCCGATTTTATGCTAGAGAAATGTTACATTTACCCTTTTAGTGTTTAGATGTACGATAACCGTACCTGTGAACGTGGTGTAGGATCGTGGCCGACACACACCATTGGATTTGACAGGAAACACTATACCGGGTACAACATTTGGTGTGGGAAACGTGTACATATCAAACATACCATTGCTCTATCTTTCCTGTTGTTTTGGTGTCTCCTCAGTTAAATGTTTTTGTCTTTCCTTTTGTTTTGGTGTCTCCTAAGTTTATGTTTTTGTCTTTCCTCTGGTATTGGTGTCTCCTCAGTTCCTGTTGTCTTAACTCTGGTTTTCGTGTCACCTCAGTATATGTTGTGTTTCCTTTTGTTTTGGTGTCTCCTCAGTTCCTGAACCTTGTTGCCTTACCTTTTGCTTTGGTGTCGCCTCAATTCCTTTTGTTGTCTTTCCTTTTGTTTGGTGTCTTTCTAGTTGCTGTTGTTGTTTTATTTTTGTTGTTCATATTAACTTTAACTATAGATTTGTTCACACGAGGTATTGTTTTACTAAGGGGAAATGGTAAATCAGTGTTGGAGAAATAACAACCAACCGTTTGAAGAAAACGTTTTTCTTTTCTTTTCTAGACTCCCAAATGATAAAATTCATAAAGCAAAGATAAATATATGAATCATCCATTTAAAAAGAATAATGCAAAGTTTACGTTTACAAAATGGTCTTAGATTGAAAAATGTAATGTATCCTTAGTTTATCAAAACAAGTTATGGGACTGGAAACATTTTGTACCACATTATCAATCACATTAGTTTCAGTTACTGGGAGGATTATTAACGTTATTGATTTTATTCATTACAAATATTTAAGAAAATCATAATGGAATCGGAATTAAAATTCCGCTTAAATTGAAGTCAAGTTCTTTAATGTTAGGTTAACTGTAAAGGAACCGAAGAAAGGTAGATTTACCTGTATGCTGAACCCAGTTGGAAGCAATCTTATTTAAAGAACTATGTGCTTCATTTGTTGAAAGTATAGTCGGCTTATTAAGATAATTAAGATTGAAAACGTCGGAGCGTCCCTTTAAAATGTATCTTGATCTTAGCACAAAAGTCTTTAAAAGGTATATTTGTCGAATAAAAAGTGTATTTGATGCATGAATAATTTGGTTTTCCTACGAGATCTGATTTGAACGTCTTGTTTGATGTTTTTAAGACTGACTATGCTGTTGAAAAAAACGTACCTGACCTCTGATTATCCATTAGAGTTAAACTGATTAGACCCGAGAAACATTACGACTCTGAGCCCACGTTATGCTTCATGAATAAGAAAATTTTAAATCCACAAAGAAAATATCATTACATGGTACCCGTAGTTCATTTATGTACTGTAAATTGCTGAAATCGACACACTGTGATTCTGACATCGCGTGCTCATTATCTCTTTTGACAATATCTTCCAGCCAATCAATGCCGTCGACACATTTCACAATGCGCCTGTCGTGATTTTCATTGATTCCCCATAAAGTTGGTTTAGTTCGAACCTGGAGTGTCAGCGAGTAAACATGGAAATGGAAACATTGTAGGATTTTAATGATTTATAAGTTCAAAAGAAAGTTGTGATTTCAGCATGACACATTTACGAACAAGCATGTCTGGAGGACTTGTGGCGTTGGTTGTTATACTGCAAGGTAAGTACACTTGTGTCTGATTTCACTCTGTCGAGTCGTGTGTATAAATATATTTGTGTGTATACTATAGTACATGTTTTGTTTTGCCGTATAAACCTTACACTATGACACCTATACATTACTGAGTACTATATAATCTAGTTGTGAGTTTGAATAGTCATGTCTTGTAATAACTTTTCTTGTGTACTTGTACGAACATTTAGAGATAATTTAGACTCACACGACCTACAGTAGTCTATATTTGGTTTATGGTAAAAGCCAGATAATAAGAATATAATTTGATCAGAACCATCATTTCATTTTCTCATCGAAACATACGTCTCAAAAAATAAAAACTAGTACTCGGCCATTCGCGTCCTAATGTTGTACGTCACCGCTCCAGCCCCTAACACAATCGAAGTTTCAACCGACACGTTCTCTTCTCCGTGTACATAGTAAATATTTCGAAACGAGCAGATGAGGATATTTCTAAAATATTTTAAAATGAGTGTAGAAGGGGTCTCCAAGGTTTGGAAGACTAAATGACGTCATGTTATTAATTAAAATGGCAAGGGGAAGTATAGTTCAGCTCCGGACGCTCATATGGTCATTCCAACCTTATACCATACGAGTGTCCGAAGTTTGACCAAGAGGAATGAGAAACATGTACACTAAACATAGCACTCCAAAGGACACCATTCTATATGTTTATAACAGTTCAATACTTCAAAGATTTTTTTTTTATTATCACTTAGGATAGTAGTTTTAAACATTCTAAAATAGCATTGAAATAATAAATACATTAAAAATGTATTTGTTTCTAAAAAAATACACAATAGTTTTCCGCCCCAAATCATTGTGTATTCATTGTATGATACCGTTAATATGCAACAGAGTTCAAAGCGACATTTCAAAAAGATTTAGACTTTAATGTTGTGTCATTTTAAAAACAATGGCACCGAGTCAAATGTTTTAGTGTGTGATATGATCGGTGTTGAGGAGGTGTTGAGTATTAAACAATGCCGTATTGTGACACACGCTTGAATTTTGTCTCTACACAAATATTCACGGCACTTGGGTCACTGGTCCCAATTAATTATTCGTACAGATACACATCTCCCCTGACCCACTGGTGTATCGTATACCACTTGTCGAAAGACAGGCATTAATATATTGAATTACGTGCAGTCAAATGCGACCAATTGGGATTTATAATAGTGTAAAGGGGAAATAGATCGAGTCCTGTACTAGTATAACAACACCTACAAACTCTGTTGAGTTAAATATACGCGGTACACGTCACTATTGACGGCAGCACCCTGTCGTAGGCCCCACAAAATTGTTGATATGTTTCAATTTAATAGGGAATGTGATGACGCATAACTCAATCAAGAGAAGAAATATATAAACATTATATATTTTGTAAAAAAAACATCGTAATTAAGATCATAAGTATAACTCAATTTGATTCAATTTAAAAATTAAAGTGAAATCAAAAGTGAAATGGGAGCAACATTTGGCCACTAATTCCTTAATTACCAGGTTTCACACTTTTCGCGTCAATCTTTCATAACATGTGCTAAGTGGGCCGAAAGTTTTGTACTGAAACAGTTCCAACATGACAATTTTTCAAGTTTTAACCATGCTAAGGTAGTTACGAATGAGGACAAAAAATACAGTCCCTCTATCCATAGATAGCCGTTACTATTGTAAGCGGGTAACCGCCAATGGCCTGGTAAACATATATGACTGCACTGTCCGTGTGCTTAAAATGATGACAGCACCTCTACCTGCAAACCTTCAAGTGTCTTTTAATTTATTACACGAGAAAAACATTTCGTGTGATTTTAAACGTAGAAAAAAATACATGTATGTACGCGTTAAAATAGGTGTTAATGTTGATTTTGTATCGACACGCTGTGGCCTGCTATACAGTCAGGACACATTACTATCTTCTTAAAATGTCTAAATGCTAAAAACATTAAGTGATACTTCATTTAGATTAAAAATCATTTTATAAAAAATTTAAACTTAAGTAGATCACCTTAGTAATGAAAAGCCATTACATAAAATAGACGTACCATCTCTCGGTGTCGCTAGCTTTAAATTACATGAAGACAAAAAACTCTGTTTGTACGTCACTCATATGCTATACTAAATATGCTCATATATTGGTATGGAAACAGTCATTAATTTGATCTTATTTTATTCATACATTTAGAAATAAATAAATAAACAGGAAAATCCAAACATACACTATATGCATAAGCAACAAGGGTTACCACCCTATCAAAAGCACAAGTGTGATCGTTTGGCGGAGTTTTAATTCAGATGTGTGTTGTCAACGAGACAATTTCAAAACATCAACAAACGTATTTTAGCAAATCAGATACGCTTTACAAAATTCACACATTTGAAAAAAACCCAGTTTATTTTATTGATTGTAATTTAATGTCAATTTATACAAAAGTAGGCCCTAATTTCACATTAATAACACAAAATGTAGATATACATACATACATATTATGTACAGACACATTTGATTGTCCTGCAGTAGCTATAAAATGTGAATTAAATTACCTTATATAAAGCTGGAGTGTCGTTAGTTTTATTATTAAAATTTCATTTAGCCGACTCCCCGAGTAAAGAGTGTGAACACGTCACGGAAACGCTTTGAGGGAGGCATTAATGGAGAAAGCTTGTATAAGAGGTTTAATGTGAGCACATCAAACGCCCCAATGATTCAGATGAGTTGTTCTCTTTCGGATGCTAAAGGCTGCACTGGTGTTCAATATAAACGAGGGTGAACACGGGATTCTTTTGAAGGAAAGGGTATGGTCATTTATCGGTAGGGTGTCTGGAAGGGTTTGGTTTGTTGGTGTAAAATGTGTGTGTGAAAAGGGGCTGTGTCGGTAGGTTACAGGAGGGACTGTAAAGTTAAAGTAGACCGATTTTGGTTGCTGGTATGGATTGGAAAATGGGTGAAATTTAAATTGTTGGTAGATTATGGGGTTCTATTGGTCTGGTAACTAATTGTTTTGGGAGAGGTGTGCAAACACTGTTAGTTGGTACGGGCCAGGGCAGAAATTTGGTTTGGGAAAGTTGTTATTGATTGTTCACCAAAAACTTTCTAACACCCTAACAACATCAGTTCTTCAATACCTTTTGGGAAACTGCTATTGATTGGGTGTGAGCAGTTGTTGTTGGCAGTGTGTGGGATAATTGTTGTTTGCAGAGTGTGGGAAAGTTGTTGTTAAAGTGTGAGAAATGTGTTTTGGTAGAGTGGGAAAGGTGTTGCTAGAGTGTGGAAAAGTTGTTTTGGTAGAGTGTGGGAAATGTGTTGTGAGAGCGTGTGGGAAAGATTGTGTTGGTAGAGTGTGGGAAAGGTGTTGGTGTATTGTTGGAAAATTGTTTTGATGAGTGTGGGAAAGTTGTTTTTGAAGAGTGTGGGAAAGCGATGTTAGTAGAGTGTGGGGAAATTGTTGGTAGAGTGTCGGGAAAGTGATTGTTTGTAGGAGTGTCGGAGAGTAGTTGTTGGTAGAGTGTGGGAAATGTGTTTTAGATACGTAGAGATTGAGAAAGTAATTATCGGTAGAGTGTGTGGTGTGGTGAAGTTATTGTTGGAAGAGTGCGGGAAAGTTACTTGCTATTTATATTTCTTTATATCCATGCGTTTATGCAATAATAGGCAATTTGACACATTTGATTGTTAGGCTTTTCTAATTATTTGAATGAAAATCAATATATTGACCGTCTAACATATTCTTATTGATGTAGAAATAATTTCGATTGAGAGCTACAAATTCCATTCATACAGACGGAAAGCCACACACAGTTTAATTGTAAATTAATACATTAAATTACACTAGTATATTTGATGAGTTTATTTTAAGTTGTCCATCCCAACTCTCCTCTCTGACTACAGTTACTAGTTCATTTGCAGATCGTTAGTATTCATTGATGGTATACATGTACTACCAACATCATAATTCCCATGTAGAGCATCAGCCGCTGGTCAGCTTCCGTCCTGCAGGAGTATTAACAGCGGCCTCAATGGGATGATAATGAAGAGATTTCTAGTTACAGTCAGCAGAGCGTGCTTGACAATGCACGTTACAATTAGCACGGGTGTGAAAACGATTTTATTGGTAATCTATAAACTTGTTACACGAAAACTCATTCATGTACTCGACAACGTAACAAGCGACACCCGCAGCTAATAGTCTGTGTAAATAGTCTAATCAATGCCGGCGGAGTTTGTCGGCCATACTCAGGGAAATGGATGGGGATGGGGGCCAACAACAGACGGGAAATAGGTACAAATAATGGGTAAGACGGGGTCAAAGGACAGCTAGAAATGTCTGTTTTCCCACGGCATTGGTACGATAGAGTTTTTTTTCGTTGTGATTTTTTACGAAAAAAAATAACATTAAATGATTTTAAAATGTCAATAAGCAAGATAGATATAAACATATTCAGGATTCGAACGTACATCTGTTCGTCGTAACTAACTAGCAACACAAGCAGTACAGTGTATGTTTGTCGGTACAGTCGATATTTTTCTTTAAATCTTTTCTTTTTTATTTGAAGACTTCTTTCAGAATTTTAGGGCTAGAAACATAAATGTCAACTGTGTATGTAAATATGTATATAAAAGAATGCAGGTACATATCGAGCGGACTGTGGGGTACTTGTTTCAAGTGTGTGATAAGCTTCGGGATCTGTCGGGGTATACACCGCCGTAGTTGGATTATCATGATTAAGAACCCCCGTAAACCGATAATTCCTCCTGACACAGTAAGTATTAACGTTACGTATGTACGTAGAGGCGATACTGTAGTCCCCTAGCTAGCTAACCCAATCTGTATACCGTTGTAGGTAGCTTGTGTAGCACCCTACCCCCCACACCTACAGAAAACTCTCGACCGATGTAGGTGTTTCGGTTTTAAGTTGCGCAACAACAGCGCATGCGCATGCATCATGACACACTAATCCGTACAGCTCGATGACTCAGCCAAGATTTGATTAATCCGGAAGATTTAAAACGGAGTATTACCTAAATCTACCCGTAAATTTATTCGCCGATAGTCCATAATGAAAAAAAGGAGCATGATGTTGAAGTAACGTTTCATACGGTACCAAAGACGTTGGGCTTTTATTCTATAATAACTCAACAATCCTACGGTAATCATTTCATAAACAAAACACGTAAATGTTGTGTAATAAAATATGTATATTATTGATTCCCTATAATGTCAAATTTTGAGGAGTTACAGATCATTTTTAAGATTTATTTATATTCGTAAATATTCCACTAACATATCTTTACAATTTATTACAGACTGCTATGTATCAATGCACCCGAATTTCACGTTTCTTATTCTGTTATGCTAGCTATGAATTTAAAAGGTAATAGTTCAACTACAAAAACTGTATGAATAGAAATCAAAATCTAACAAATTTACATGTACTTGTTGAACATATTTTTTTTATTTGAAAATAGACTTTCAATTGCAACATATTTCAAACGTTGTTACAAATGTTTCAATCAATAAACCTTTCATCACTTTATTACCCGCTGTGTTTGTCAATATTGAAATTAACAGGTAAACACTCTAAAAATCTCTCCGTATTGAGTACATGTTAGAAATAAAAATCTCAGATATACATTGAGTACAAAATGTTCTCAGTATATCCCTGTACTCGGACATTAAATTATACGAATTACTCACCCTTCGGTTATCATGAATAGTGTGCACAGCATGAATATTCATAGCTTGTCTTTCATATTTTGGAATCTTTAATCAATTTGAAGATGCCTTAACGCCCATTACACATAAATACACAAAGATAATTTGAATTGGGTTGAACCATGTCTCCGAATTAATTCATGCCCCTGTATACACACGGGGATGCCGGGCGATTTCCATATTGTCCGTACATAACTTAAACACCCCTAATAACACTCGGGCCAGAATAATGTTCTTCCTTTTAAGAATTTTTGTAAATATTTTCTCATGTCAAAAGATTAGAGCGACAAGAGTTCTGTCGGTATTGTCCTGACTGGAAGTTAAAAGTCGGGTACCCTAATATTGTGTAAACAGTGTCTGGTTTCTCTTCATAAGAGGATTTAATCAGTTGAGTATTGACGTAACAATTCATGACAGGTATTGCCACCTAGCGGGAACAATCGTAAACACGCAATGGTAAACAAATCTGAAGTGGTCTACAGTGTTTACAAAGAGCGAGATTTCTTAAGTCTTGATATTGATCACGCCTCTTCAGTTATTTCTTTTGTGAGATGTTTTTGTGAGATGTCTTTAAAACAAAATCCACTCTGCATCATATCCCGTGAGGCGCCGTCTTCGGTCAGTCTTGGCCAGTTTCTGAATAGTCATTGCTAAGCCAGTTTCAGGAGTGTTTTAAATTTGTAAGTTCATGGTCAGTTACTGGACACTATAGTTTGGACAGTTTCTGGCAAGAGTGTTTCTGAAAATTATCTGAACATTTTGGACAACATTTTAACCTGTTTCAGAAGTGTTTTGTCATACCCAGGTCAGTTTTTGAACAATTAAGACAGTTCTAATAAGCTTCAAGCTGTGTAGGCAGTGTTGGTCAGTTTCTGGACAGTGCGAACAGTTCCTGTCCACCTTTTTAATAGTTAGAACAGTTCCTGTCCAGTTTCTACACAGTTAGAACAGTTCATTTCCAGTTTCTAAACAGTTACAACAGTTCCTGTCCAGTTTCTGAACAGTTACAACAGTTCCTATCCAGTTTCTAAACAGTTACAACAGTTCCTGTCCAGTTTCTACACAGTTACAACAGTTCCTGTCCAGTTTCTGAACAGTTACAACAGTTCCTGTCCAGTTTCTAAACAGTTACAACAGTTCCTGTCCAGTTTCTACACAGTTACAACAGTTCCTATCCAGTTTCTACACAGTTAGAACAGTTCATGTCCAGTTTCTAAACAGTTACAACAGTTCCTATCCAGTTTCTAAACAGTTACAACAGTTCCTGTCCAGTTTCTGAACAGTTACAACAGTTCCTATCCAGTTTCTAAACA